>VZTB01007076.1:5431-22349 GCA_013397245.1 Thryothorus ludovicianus
TTTTTTCCCTCTCCACGCCCTGTTTCCACCAGCATTCCGAGGAAAATGCTTTCAGAGAAGTTTGGAGCTGCTCAAACTTTGCTTTCTCCCTCCAGCTGGGCAGCCAGGTGTCTGTGTTATCACAGCCGAGGTCCGGCTGTGCTGGGCTATAAAAACCTCCTGAAAAATGCCACCTCTGTGTTACTGAGACACCAAGGAAAACAGCATTCCAGCAATTTATCTCAGGCTGGAGGATCACACGGTTCCTTAGGATGGAAAAGATTTTTAAGGTCATCGAGTCCAACCATTCCCCGGTACTGCCAAGGTCACCACATGTCCCCAAGTGCCACATCCACAGGGCTTGGAAATCCCTGCAGGGGTGGGGACTCCACCCCTGCAGCTGTTCCAGTTTTGGACCAGCCTTTCCAAGAAGGAATTTTCCCAATTTCAAAGCTGAGCCTCCCCTGGCACAGATTGTCACACCTTGAAAACTTCAGTTGCTTGCTGAGCATCTCTCACCTGGACTTTGGAAATGAATGATTTTGTAGAACCGAGTCAAAGCCATCCCTGGGTTTAGGGGAGATGAAAAATCTGTTCTGAAGCCGCCTGGCTTTAAAAATTAAAATTAGCAACTGATTGAAGTGACCTGGGAGTTTGGAATATTCCAGGAAATCCTCAGAGAGGCGTTTTTAAGGCAAAGAGCAAAAGGGAAAGTCGAGCCATGGTTAATTTATTGTGGGACTTTGAAGCTTGGCTCGAGTGTCACCTGTGAGGCAGGGGGGGACATGAGTGTGAGGAGCACAAACAGGGCACTGCACAGAAGTCAAGAATCAGGATTTTGATTTTAATTTCTAATGAAGAAGTTGCAAAGACCCCAGGAGCACCATGTGCTAAATATGGGATTCTTACCTCATGTCCTGTTTCTTTTGCATAATCAAGACACACTTAAAAAAAAAAAAACACTCCCTAAAAAGGGGATTTCTGAAATTTTTTCATTTTATGGTTAGGTTTTGAGGGCTTTTTGAAACAACTGAAATCCAAAATCAGCATTATTGGCTCGATATTAGCATGCCTGTAAACAATGCTGACTGAAACCTCTGTTTTTTCTGTTTTTTTCCAGAGTGCCCAGTTCTATAAAGTCACCACGGAGGAATATCAAAAAGCTGCTGATGAGGTCTCAGCTCGGTTCAAGTGAGTCCCTTCTGTTTTTTCCTGGCAGCTGGATGAGTCCTAACCACATTAAAATGCACAATAATTCCCCTTCCCTCCCTCACAGATCCCATCAGTCCCTCTGCTTGTTGAAAGGAGGGAATTTGGGAGAATTTGGAGGCCAAGAAATGGGATGCACGCTTTGTATACATTTATTAATTTCTAGCTGATAAGAAGCATAAAATATTCTAAAAATAGATTCCCTTCCTCTGAGGGAGCACCAAAAATGGGATTCCAGCTTTACATCACAATCACACCACGGGAAGGATTGAAATGAGGAATTTCACTCTGCCCTCAACAGTGAAGGTCAAATTAAATAATTTTTATTAGTCCTGAAGAAAGTGAAGTGAAGATGTGGTAATTGATGGATCAAAGTGACAGTGACCCTTGGCCTTGGACCTTCCCTTTGGGCTGCTTCATCCCTCAGGCTCCAGGTTCCATTTATCATTTTAGTGAGGACACAGAACTTTTCACAACCTCAATTCCCTCCTCTAACCAAGAAACGCTGCAGAAAATGAATTATTCTGCCACGATTTTCGTAGATTTGTGGAGGGATTTTCTTCTAGTTTGCGTTTTGTTTTGATTTCTGATGAGCAGGAAGAGAAAAATCCTTTCTGAGCTGCTGATAATGATAGAAATAAAATTTTAAAGTGTAAGAAAAAACTCATTATATCTCTTAACAGCATGAATTGTTGGATATTCTCTGGTGTATATATAAAAATGTTGTAGTGTTTAATGGTGCAGAGTATATTGAACACTAAATCCATCTGTCCCTTAAACAGGATGACCATTGATCAAGGTCTGATTTAAGCATAATTTGGAGGGTTTTCCATCATGCCTGGAAATCCAGGAAGGTTGGGATAAAATTCCCACCTGGGTGCCTCCTTCCTCTGTTCCAGTGGGATATTTTCAGCTTTCTGAATCAAATGATTGCCTCATTTCCCATGCATTATTCCAGAAGAAGGTTTTGTGGGGATTTGAAGTTTTGCTGAAGAGCTCTGGGTGGGTTTAGTGGGCAGAGGTGGGAGATGGGTTTGGGATTGGGTTTTTCCTCCTGATACATGAAGGGATTTCCCAAGGAAATCAAATGCTTTGGGTTCTTTTTAGTGCACAAATGGAGCTGATTGATAGAGCAGGGGCCAGTCTTAAACAGCAAAGAAATTTAAGAAAACCATTTTATAGGGTGCAGAAATCAAGGAATATTTACTGAGGAGGATTTGGACAGGGAATCACATTCCTAACACCTGATGGGAATGGACTTTTCTTAATTTTCTAGAAACTGAAGGTATAAATTGAAATCATCCATTTGAGTGGTCTGTGATAGCAGTAGTGCAATTCCTGTGCTGCTTTTGCTTTTGAAACCAAATTTCCTAAACATTATTGGGAATTTTTCCATCACTGGATCCAGTATTGGTCCATTGCCTTCCAAGAGAACAAAAGGAATAAAAAAGTGCCTGAAATATGCACATAAATTGTGGCAGATTTGATGAAGTGCCCGAAATACCAACATTACTTTACAATTTAAAGGTTTTCCCTTACATAAAATCCTTTTAAACACCGTGTCTTTTTTATTGAAGGTTTCAATGCAGGAGATGTTATTTTATCACTGCCTCTTTTTATGGAGCTTGATGGATAAATGAGGAATGATTTAGTGAGACCTGAAGATGCTCCTTTGGTGTCACGGGCACTTCTCATGTGCAGTTTAATTGCACGTGAGGATTGAGAGGACAGAGGCTCCAGTGGTGTTTAAAGAGTTGTTTAATTGGCTGTAAAAGAAGAATTAAATAAGGTTGAGCTGCTAAATTTTGTTAATGCATGAAGCCATGTGCTGCCTGTGATTGCAGGTTCCAAGTGCAAGATTAATGGATCTAATTGTGGTGTTATTAGCAAATAGTCTGACTTTATTTTAGGCATGTCTAGAATTAGGAGCCCACTTTTAGTGCTACAACTTGAATTTCTTCCACTTTTTTAAGCTGCGTCGCTTCCAAGAGCAAGAGGTGGATGGTTGTTATATATTAAATATTAAATATTCCCTGGATTTTCCTTCCTCCGTTTAATCCCTGAAATTACATCAGCTGTGGCTTCATCAGTCTTTAGGGATAATTAAACCCCGTGAAAGGGGGGAAAAATACAAATAATGCCACATGGGTTTGGATCAGAGACCTGGCAAACCTTGTGTCTGCAGTTTCTTAAGCTGCCTGCATTAAACTGATATTCCAAATATCCACCAGGAATGTTTCATCTCCACCAAGGCCCTGATCCACATTGATCAAATTGGGAATTATCAAATGCTTCATCTCTTTACCAGCCTAATTCCCATTGATCAAATCCGAAATGAGCGGGTTGGGGCAGTTCCTGCAGTGCCCAAATCACATTAAAACAACATTACAGGGCCAGGCTGCCCCTCCCAAAGCTGGAATTATCTTCCCACCGTTCCATTATAACCCCAATTATTCCATTATGAAGATGGCTCTGTTCTAATGAGGAGTTTACACAAGAAGAGAAGAATGCGACGTTGCGGGAAGAGCCGGGCTCTGGGCAAGGGTTTGAACTTTTCCTAATCAAATTCTGCCTTTTTTTGTGGGTTTTTCCCTTAATTTGGAGGGCTGGGAGCGGGAAATTCGGCAGCTGCAGTGGTGACATTTTATTCCCCCGTGGTGGCTCGAGCCAAGTGACATCTTCATTATTCATTTAAGAAGCAGAGAGGGCAAAGGCAGCCGAAAATAAATGTTTTCATCTTCTGTGGGTTTTGATTTCTGGTGGTATCTTTAGGATTCAGAGCTGTGCATTAGTGCTTTTTTTCCTAAATATTCTGCCATTCCTCTCCTGCTCGTGGACAGCGTGGCATTGCTTCTTGCTGCTGGGGTTTTTTGGGAAAAAATCTTAATTCCCAGCCATCCAGGCTGATGGGAACCCCAAGTCTTCCTGAGGGGATTGACTTTAGGGTGAGATTTCCACCAATAATGGAATTAATTCCCCAAAGTTTACTTGGACACTGACAGTTGTAATCCAGAGGATTTTTTATTTATTCTGCATCACAGATTTGGGGGGGGTTTATCCCTTTATTTATTATGAATCTTTCGGATGTGACCCTCTCCCATCAATTCTCATAGAACAAATGGGAATAAATGACAACTCATCAATATCATATCTTCCTTTAATTAGGATTTCTCTATCACAAAGCCTGGGTTGTTAATATTTACTGAAAATAAAATTTAAGGCATTGTTATCATCAGAAAATCACGGGGTGGTTTGGGCTGGAAAGGACCTTAAGGATCATCCATGCCATGGACACCTCCCCCATGAAGTTGTGTTTGATGCTCAGCTGTGAATATTTGAAATATTTGCAGCATTTCCTGTGTGTTCTGCCTGATGTTGTTGGGAACTGTGAGGCTGAGAAGGAGAGTAATGAATCCACAGTAAATTAATAACAGCAACACTTCAATATTCAGAAATAATTGTCTCACAAAGCAGTGGTGCCAATTCTCTGGACGCTGAGGGAAAGAAAAGCAGGGAAGAGAGAAAATCAGCTTTTTATTGATGACTTTGGACTGAGTCCAGGGGAGCGTGGCTTTATTTCCCTGTCCTCGTTACCCTTCTGATGTTGGGGCACATATGGTGACTTTTGAAGGGCTCTTGCACTGCCTGTAAATTAGGAATATTGATAGTTTCTTAATGCAGATATCTTCAGTCACCATCCTGCTGCACTCACATCCTCTGAAACACAGAAATCTGTGTTAGAGAGAGCCAGGCAAAGAATTTGTGCTTCATTTCTCCTTGTGCAGACCCAGACCTCCAGACCTTAAATAACATCATTGATTCCCAGAATGGTTTGGGTTGAAGGGACCTTAAAGCTCATCCCTTTCCACACCTTCCCCAAACCAAGTTACTCATCCTGGCCCTGAATGAAAAGGAGCTGCTTTTAAAACCTGAAGGTAAAACTACAAATTACCAGTTATGTATGAAATACCACATACTGTTTTTTCAATAACAGAAAATAGGAAGCTACAAAAAAAAAAAGTCCTGCAGGCTTTGTGCCTTTAGTTAAGGTTTTTTTTTGCTTAGCCAAGGGCAGTGAGCTCTGCACAGAAGCTGCTGAATTAATGTTTTCTTTTACAAATACAGCAAATGTAGGGGGTGCTTTGTCAGGAGAGAATCACTGCAGGGTTGTTTGCCCTGATGATGCTGCTGCTGGTGGGATCCTGGATTTTTTTTTTATCAGCTGTTCTGTCTGGGGTTGATGGCCCCAAGTTACTCCTGACATCCCTTAGAGAGGCGTGAGCTGTTTGTGAGTGATGCTGGGAATTAAAAAATGAAACAGCATAACCCAGCTCAGCCACGGAGCTTTTCTTAGCACCAGAGGTACCCAAAGGTCTCCTTTCTCTTTCTGCTCCTGCACCTCTTCACACACAGCTGTGCTGCCACCAGGAGAGATTTTAGAATCTTCCAGCAGAGGTGTCTGATCTGGATTTCACTCCCCAAGCCAAGTGTGGGTGCAGTTTTCCAGCACGGGAGTGATGCTGTCACCCCTCTCAGCTGGAAACCAGTCTGGATGCTGAGTGCACACAGCTGCTTCAGGTGGGAAGAGACTTTAATAAATCTTTCCAGCCTCTTGTTTGCCTTGCTCGTCCCAAACCCTGCTCCTTTTGAATAAAATCTTTTCTTTGCTCAGTTCTTTCACTCAGGGCTTGGTCCTCATGGATTCACCTGAGGGCTGCAGGGGCAGAGCTCACTCAAGAAATCTCTTGGACTTTCTACAAGAGATTCTGCCTTGACCCAGGCACTTTAAAAATCATCCAGCTCCAGTTTCAAGAGGGGACTTTGGTGGGCAGCAGCTCCCCTGTCTCAGTAGCTCTGCCCCCATAGACAGATAAGAAAATCCTTTGGCCGTTCTCCAGTTATCCTTTGGAATCTAAACATTCCCTAAAGCCACCTTGCACTCAAGAAATCTCTTGGATTTTCTGCTTCTTTCTATGAGAAATTCTGCTTTGACCCAGGCACCTTAAAAATAATCCAGTTCCAGNACAATTCCCTAAAGCCACCTTGCACTCAAGAAATCTCTTGGATTTTCTGCTTCTTTCTATGAGAAATTCTTCTTTGACCCAGGCACCTTAAAAATCATTCAGTTCCAATTTCAAGGGGGAGTTTCATGGGCAGCAGCTCCCCTGTCTCAGTAGCTCTGCCCCCATAAACCTGAGAGAATCCTTTGGCCGTTCTCCAGTTAAACTTTGGAATCTCACAATTCCCCAAAGGCACTTCTCAGTGTGTTTGCCTGTGATTGTCACTTCAGACAGGACAACTTTGGGTTTCCCTGCAGCCACTCAGGTGCTGAACTTGGTTCCTTTGATCAGAGCAGGATGAAACAGGAATTGTGCATTTGGAGCTGGATGCAGATTCCTTCAGAACACGCTGGGAGCCTGCTGCAGTATCTGTGTTTCTCAGAGAATCTNACACCTATAAACAGATAAGAAAATCCTTTGGCTGTTCTTTGGAATCTCAAAATTCCCTAAAGCCACTTTGCACTCAAGAAAACTGTTGAATTTTCTGCTTCTTTCTATGAAAAATTCTGCTTTGACCCAGGCACCTTAAAAATCATCCAGTTCCAATTTCAAGAGGGACTTTCATGGGCAGCAGCTCCCCTGTCTCCGTAGCTCTGCCCCCATAAACCTGAGAGAATCCTTTGGCCGTTCTCCAGTTAAACTTTGGAATCTCACAATTCCCCAAAGGCACTTCTCAGTGTGTTTGCCTGTGATTGTCACTTCAGACAGGACAGCTTTGGGTTTCCCTGCAGCCACTCAGGTGCTGAACTTGGTTCCTTTGATCAGAGCAGTCCTTGAGGAGCGAGGGCAGGATGAAACAGGAATTGTGCATTTGGAGCTGGATGCAGATTCCTTCAGAACACGCTGGGAGCCTGCTGCAGTATCTGTGTTTCTCAGAGAATCTGTGCATGGGGATGTGTTTCCATTGAAATCTCAGGGCTCTGATGTGAAATTCAAATGTTTGAGCTTGTTTGCTCAGGAAACAGGATTGAAGCTCTGATGGTTTTTTTTGAGAGCTACATTAACTTTTAAAATCCATTATTCAAAATTTAGATAGCACATTAATAAAGAGGGAAAGTCAATTCTTTCCATGTTTGGCATAATCTTTTTTTTTTTCCCTTTCTAGAAATCATGGTTACATTCATTAATTCTCCCCTCAGGCTATTCCCAGTTTTTCCCCCAGTGAGATCCTTTACTCTGTGTAATGGAGAAAGCAATCTTAAAATTAATGTTTGTAAAGCACTGAGTCGGGAGTAGGAATTTTTGATTTTATTTTCTATGAATTAATACGTGAAATAAAAGATTTTCTGGGAGGGGGGACAGGTAGAACAAGATAATTATTGTAGGATATTGTTGTGGGGGGATAGAGTAGGATATTATGGGATAACTATGTAGGATATTATGGGATAACTATGTAGGATATTATGGGATAACTATGTGGGAAAATTTGCCTGTGGTGGGGGAGTTGGGAGTGCCTGAACTTGATGATTTTTTAGTTCTTTCCCAAGCTGAAGCATTCTGTGATTTTCTGCAGGTCCTTTCCCTGTTCTGAAGTTCCTTTTCCTGCTCAGGGTGGATATTTTGGGAAGGGAGATGTGTTCCCCATGTGCTTACAGAGGAGCACAAAATAATTTTAGAGATTCCCTGTGGAAGCAGCGAGTGAAACTCTGCCCTCAAATGTCACTGTGGGACACACACGGACACACTTTCTCTTGAGAAGGCTAAAACTCATTTATTAAAACATCTGTCTCCAAATTTATAACATTTCCACACAGAGCAGGGGTTGGAGAAGAAGGCTGACACCTCTCCCATCCCGTTGGTCAAGACAACTGCCCATCAGTTGTTCTTCACACCAAGAGAAAGTGTGGAAACAACCTCATCTTAACAAAAACAAATTTCTAATTATAATATTTGTGTGAATTTCTAATTATAATATTTTTTCAGAAAACCTTGAGAAATCAGGGTGACACTCACAGCTGGGTGACCCCATGGAATTGGCCCTGGTTGTCCTCTGGAGGATTCCTGGGTGCCCTTGTTGGGGACAAGCCCTGCTCTGGCCCCAGGAATGAGCAGCTCCTCCAGCTGTGTTTGGCATTCCAGGGCACATCTGGCTGCCTGCTCCCTTCCCAGGTTTTTTCCAAACAAAGAATAAAGCCTCTTGTTTTAATGCCTCATCCTTTGGTGGGATTTCCTCCCGAACACGAGTCGCTGATTTCCCAATTACAGCATTAAAGCTGCGAGGTTAAACCCCACAGCAGCTCCTTTTTATTATTAATTTGTTCTGTAGTTCCTAATCTTTTGTGGCTGAGATTTACAAATACCTTTTCTGAGGATGTTTTTAATGAGGCCAAGCCATCTGCAGGATCAAATCCTACAAATCTCATTTGGGAGCCTCAAGCACAGACCTCCCTTTGGGGAAGAGAGAATGTTTCCCAGAGCTGGTGGTGGAATTTTTTTAAGGAAAATTCACCTGTTCCTGGGTACAGGGTGAAGAATAAATTACCAGTTATTTCTGCTACCACATCATGCATGGTTCCCCCTTTATTTTAATCTCCTTTCCAGTAGTGTTGGAAAATCAGGGAAAAAATTACACCACAGCCATTCTGCTTGGACTGCACCTGAGGGAAATCACAGTTTAAAGGCAAAGCAGGCAGTAAATATTCGGGGAAATAATCTCAAATCAAGGGGTTGGTTGCAAACGCCTGTCAGACTCCAAAAATGAGGCTGTAAAATGAGTATTTAGGTTTCTTATAAAGTGGTTCAGTCATAGAATCACAGAATGGTTTGAGTGGGAAGGGACCTTAAAGGACACCCAGTGCCACCCCTGCCATGGCAGGGACACCTCCCACTGTCCCAGGCTGCTCCCAGCCCCAATTCCAGCCTGGATTGGACATTCCAGGGATGCAGGGGCAGCCCCAGCTGCTCTGGCAATTCCAGCCCAGCCAGGAATTCCTGCCCCACATCCCATCCATTGCTGCCCTCTGCCACTGGCAGCCATTCCCTGTGTGCTGGCCCTGCAGGCCTTTCCCAAATTTCAGCTCTCCTGCAGCCCCTGCAATGTGCTGGAAGCTCTCCCTGGCTCCTTCCCTTCTCCAGGAGAACATTCCCAGCTCTCCCAGCCTCCCATTGCATCCATCTCCTCTCCAAGGAATTGCTGCACCCAGGGCCTTCCCTTGCAATCCCAGCAAACCACCAAGGCTCTCTGTTCCTTTGCCTCTCTTTTCTCTCCCCATTTTCCATCCAAATCCCTGCCAATGCATTGGCAGTGTCCCCAATCCCAGAATCCTGGAATGCTTTGCCTGGGAAGGGAGCTCCAAGCTCATGGCAGGGACCCCTCCCACCATCCCAGGGGGCTCCAATCCTTCCTGGGACATTCCAGGGATGCAGGGGCAGCCCCAGCTGCTCTGGCAATTCCAGCCCAGCCAGGAATTCCTGCCCCACATCCCATCCATTGCTGCCCCCTGCCACTGGCAGCCATTCCCTGTGTGCTGGCCCTGCAGGCCTTTCCCAAATTTCAGCTCTCCTGGAGCCCTTTCAGGCCTGGAAAATCAAATTAGGACAAATCAGGTTCCCCTTCTCATCCTTCAGGCTGTGTGGGTGCCACTGCAATAAGTTTATTAATTCTGTCAGATTTTCAGTTCAGTTACTGGGTATAAAACCCCTCAGTCCCACAGATCTCTGCTAAAAAGAATGACTGAAATATTGATAATTTCCCCTTCTTGCTGCAGTCCCTGGAACACAACCCACATTTTCCTGGGGTGTGAAAATTCCCGCTGTAGCACAATGCACATTTTTCAAGCTAGAAGGGGAATAATTCCATCCTGTATGGAAAAAAAGGAGAAAATCAGTTCTTCCTTTCCAACTTCCTTTGCCACTTAACGTGGCTCCCACTTCCAAACCATTTAGGAGCTCCATAAAGCCCCTGGGTTGCTCCTGTGCATGCGTTAGGAGCAGAGCTGGGGTAATATGGAACAGATTTGCTGTATCATGGACACATTTATGAAGATTGATACCAGCCAGGGCTCGGTGTTAACTTTTATTTTCAAACAGGCTGCAGGAGAAACTGCCTGGTATTGCTGTGGGGCTTTGATTTATGAAAAGGTTGCTGCGTGAAAAAGACATCCCATAAAGCAGCTCTGCTGGCAGGAGCATTATAAAGTAGGGTAGTGAGCAGAGCAAACAATAACAAGCTGTAATTATGTTCATTATTGTCTCTCAGAGCTCCCTGTACCTTTTGGGGGTTTTTTTTTGCATTTATTCCCTCCTCAACTTCCAAGGAGTGGGATGCAGGTGAGAAAATCCTGCTGGTTTCCAGTGGCAGCACCCCAAAAGAGGTTTTTTCTGTTTGTGTGGAATGAAAGAGGTCACTGAAGTTATTCCTGCTTGCACCACTGCTGCCAGGAGGAGGAGGAAGGGTCTGGGGTAAAAAATGCTATTTCTCTTACAATTCCCATCCCTGCTGCATTTCCCCTAAATTATGACTGTTGCATTTAAGCCCCTTCAAAACAAACCCAAAAATCCCAGCACGATGGCAAAGAGCAGCAGCTTTCAGAGGTATTTTCCCTCTCTCAGCCTGGCACCAGCCTTTGTGACGAGATGAGCCCCAGCAGCAGCAAACTGAATTCTTCACTCAGCAGCAATTAGCAGAAAACTTGAGTGAGAACCAATTGAAATCAAGGGGCACGACCTAACTGGGAAAAATGTGAGTGGTTAATCTAAAGTTTGTCAAACTTGAGCTGCTTTAACTTAAAAGCATCACTTTACCAAACTACCTGAAGACCTTGCAAAAAAAAAAAAAAAANACACTAAAAAAAAAAAAAAAAAAAAAAAAAAAAATAGGAGCTTGAAAATCATCTGTGCTGAGGTTATAAAACACAGGAGTGACTTTCTTGGAGCAGAGTGAAGTTCTGTTAAATCAGCCAGAGTCTAATTAATGCTGCCAGCACACACAGGGGTGAGGGGAGACCTTGGAAAGGTCTTTGGGAGCTGGCACTGAGATTTCCATCAGAACCCTCTGCCTTCTGCCTCCCCTGGTGCCCTCACAGATCCAGGGAATGGTTTGGGTTGGAAGAGACATTCCAGAGCATCCAGGGACACCTTCCCCTGTCCCAGGCTGCTCCCAGCCCCAATTCCAGCCTGGATTGGACATTCCAGGGATGCAGGGGCAGCCCCAGCTGCTCTGGCAATTCCAGCCCAGCCAGGAATTCTTGGAAATCTCTCTTTTTCCCAATCTGAAGCCATTCCCTGTGTGCTGTCCCTGCAGGCCTTTCCCAAATTTCAGCTCTCCTGGAGCCCCTGCAATGTGCTGGAAGCTCTCCCTGGCTCCTTCCCTTCTCCAGGAGAACATTCCCAGCTCTCCCAGTGTCTCCTGCCCTGGCACCATCTTTATTGTCACACCTTCCAACAGCCTGAGGGAAACACCCACCAACAGGCAGTGAAAAATTACTTGAAAACTTGAAAAACAATTGAAATAATGAGAATAATGAAAAAATATGAATATCAATTTTCAGCTCACTCCTCCAGCTGCAGTTCCTGACCTGGTCCTGGTGAGAGGAACCTTTGCCTTCCTCGGGTGCCACAAAGGGTTTTAGGGAGTTCTAATGTTTCTGTAGCACATTGTACATCACATTAAGGCTAAGA
Organism: Thryothorus ludovicianus; assembly: GCA_013397245.1. NCBI lineage: Eukaryota > Metazoa > Chordata > Aves > Passeriformes > Certhiidae > Thryothorus > Thryothorus ludovicianus. Next base: position 17,299 of record VZTB01007076.1, read on the forward strand.
TTTATTCAAGGTCCAGTGGCCAGTGGTTATCAGCAGCCTCTCAGTGGGATTATTGCTCTTTGTTGGAGTTGATGACATTTGATTGTTGCTGCAGCAGAGCCGATTCTGTTTTATCAAAAGAGTGGCTCGGCCTCATCCCAGTCCAGGCCTTGTGGAATCACACGTGGCCTTTGTGGCTTAGCAGAGTGAATCCAAGCCTGTTTTCTTAAATAACTTCATGCCCAAATGAAAAATTGGCATTTATTCTGCTGTCTCTTAAGATTACAACCTTCAGTTCCCTCGAGTAATCGTCACCCACGCGAGCGGCGAGGCTTGAAGTGTTTAACTGGTGATTGCTTTTTCTGGACGCTGCTTCTGCCCATAATATCTTTTATTTTTGTGGTCAGTTAACAGGGTTTTGGGGCTTTTTATAGCTGAAGAGAACAGTTAAATATATATTGCTCTGGAGAGTAATATTTGGATAATAATGTGCCATGAGTTAGTGTCTTGTGGTTCTTTGTGTTGAGTGCTGTAGTTGACCTTTGCTAGAGTGGAGAAAAGTGTCTGCTTGTTAGAACATAATATTTAGCACCTTTAGAAAGGCAAAACTGGTTGGTTTGTGGTGGGTTTTTTTTCAGCGTGAGGCTCAGTGAAGATTTTATCACCACGGTTTGGGGATGATGGTGTGATGTCAGGCCTTCACAAAGCCTGCAGTGAGTTGTAGCTCTTAGGAAATAAGTGGCCATAATAAATCCAGAGTGTGCTCTGCTGTCCTGGGTTTGGTTTATGCTGCTCATTTGGGTCTGTCTGTATTTTTTTTTGTGCCTGTGTGCTTTACATACACAGTGATGTAAAGTTTCTGTGGAAAATTTAATGCAGGGACAGGGATAACATTAAAATGAATCTTTTAAGTGGGTGAAACTCTGCCTTTTTTGCCACCTTTGTGTAGAAGCAGGTCTCAAACTGTTGCAGAATAATTTTTTCCTTTAAAAATCAGAAATATCGAGGTTTGATCTGTCATGTAATGGTAGTTAATATATCCAAGTATCATCAGCCACTTCTCTGAGAAATACCAGCAAAGCATCAATTCAGTCTCCCAGAGCCTGGAGCTGAGGAGAGCCTTGATTCCTTTGCTTCCCCAAACCTTCAGAAACCTCCTCCAAATTCCTTATTAGGAGTAAACAGTAAGGAATTCCAGCACATGGCATTGTTTGCAGTGCTGATCCTTGACTTGTGTTCTCCTGAGCAGCCAAGTGGAATCTTGCCAGTCTTCATTAAATAATTCTCTTTTTTCGGGTGAGTAGGGCTGAGCTCAAGTGATACCACATGCAAGCTCTAAAAATAATCTGTGATCTGGGTTTACATGGTGAGGTTTGGAAGGCAAATGTTGGTTTGTAATCCTGGAATTGGAGGGCTTGGCTCCATCCACGCTGAGCTGATCGGGCTCTGGAGCTGGGAAGAGTTTGGATTTTGTTTGTGGTGGGACAGGCTTGGCTACATCTGGGATCATTCTTTGTCTCTGAACTTGTCAAAATTAGGAGCTGGGTTTGATCTGTGCAAGGCCAAGAAGTATTTCTCTCTATATTTCTATATATAAACATTTAGGTACTACAAAATATTTCACAGAGATAAAACTGCTCCTCCTCGAGTTCCTTCTAATTAAAGCCTGCAGTTGCTAAATTCTCTTTCCTGCTTTGTAGCAGCATCCATGCCCCTGTTAGAAGGAATTTGTAGCATTGCCACCCATGTGATTGTTTATTTTAGTCTCCTGCTATTCACTAAAAACTGTCCCTTAAGCTAAAAAGAAAAGTGCATCCTAAATTTGGGTAATTCCAACACGCTGCTCCCTTTGCAGCTGCAGGAGCCAGCTGTGGGAGAGGTACATTTGGGCATTAGTGGTGGTGTGCTTTGGATTTTAAGAGGGTTTTCCTTCTATTTTTGGAGGGAAGGGGAATTTCATAAACAAATAGTGGTTCGAGATAATGCAAGTTCATATCAATTTCAATAAAAGTATTGAAACTCATTTTGTCTGTCAGGGTGGGTGGGAATCCTGTGTTCATTTGATGGCTTGCTCCTTGAGATATTTGGAATTTAGGCAACCACAGCAGGTCAGATCAGAGTCTCCTGAGCTTGTTGGGCAACAGCTGGGAGTGAGTTTTTAGGGAATATTGTCAAAATGAAGGAAGTGTTCAGTGAGACCATTTTGCCTTCAAACAAGTGATGGCGTGGGGCTTTCCTGAGACAAATCCTGCTTGTAATCTCTTGCTGGGCAGCTCACACCTTCCTGTGTAATTATTTTTGAACCCAGCTGTGCTTTTGATGACCCCAGTATCCTCTGAGAGCGAGTCCCAGCTTTTTGTTAGCTGTTCTTTGGGAAAGGTTTGGATTTCTCTTCTCTTCTCTTCTCTTCTCTTCTCTTCTCTTCTCTTCTCTTCTCTTCTCTTCTCTTCTCTTCTCTTCTCTTCTCTTCTCTTCTCTTCTCTTCTCTTCTCTTCTCTTCTCTTCTCTTCTCTTCTCTTCTCTTCTCTTCTCTTCTCTTCTCTTCTCTTCTCTTCTCTTCTCTTCTCTTCTCTTCTCTTCTCTTCTCTTCTCTTCTCTTCTCTTCTCTTCTCTTCTCTTCTCTTCTCTTCTCTTCTCTTCTCTTCTCTTCTCTTCTCTTCTCTTCTCTTCTCTTCTCTTCTCTTCTCTTCTCTTCTCTTCTCTTCTCTTCTCTTCTCTTCTCTTCTCTTCTCTTCTCTTCTCTTCTCTTCTCTTCTCTTCTCTTCTCTTCTCTTCTCTTCTCTTNCTCCTCTCCTCTCCTCTCCTCTTCCCTGAACTTCCCTTCCCTTCCCTTCATCCCTAAATTCCAAAGGTCAGAGTGTTTGAAATGGATCTTTATTTGCTTTTGACAAGGCTGGTTAAGAGATTAAATAAGTGAGATGATGACAAACATTTGTCTGTGATTTTGGTGTGCTGGGATTTTTGGACAAAGGACATAAAAAAAACACATAACACTGGCCTTGATTTTGAGCGGCATAAAGGTGGAGTAAGTTGTATTCCAACCTTTAAGTCATTTATTTATTATTACTCTGTAGATTTTACACTCTCAATTGCAGAGCAGAAACCACCGTGGTTCTCTTCCAGCATTTCAGCAGAGATTCCTTAGGAAAATTCTTTCTTTTGCACCTTTTGGAGAAGTCACTCTGAAGTTACTCTGCATCGGAGCGTAAATAAAAGCAAGAATCCACTCGGCAGTGCTTGATCTTTTGCTGGCAGCGCCTCCCACGCGGTGCTGGCGAGGGCTCTGTGTGGGCACAGCCTGATGAGGGCCCAGCATTTGTGGATGTTCAGGACTCAGATCCGTGGGATTCCTCCCAGCCCATCCGCAGAGGAACGGAGCCGTTTGGGTCGCGCCTCGCGCGTTTCGTGACGCGCCTTCGAGTCGTCACCTAGAGCCGAGGCAATCTTTAAAAATAGTTTAATATGAAGAGTAAATTAATGTAGAAACTAAAAATAATGAGGACCTTCATTACCATGTGCCCTTTTGTCTTTTTATTTTTTTCCCCCCTGGTTGTGTTTTATTTTCTGTGCTTCAAACCCGTCCTGTGGATTTGCTGCTGGAAGAGGCTTTTTGGGTGAGGTAATTTAAAAAAAAAAAGAAGAATCTTCTCCTCAGCACCTTTTTGGGTGGTGGTGCAGAGCACAAGTGCCTTGCTGCTGTTTCAGGGGTGTCCTTCACCCTTCAGCGTGGAGCTGCCCTTCCCTCGGGGTCTCCTGAGCTGGGCTCGTGTTTCTCTTGCTGCCTCCTTATGCAAAATTCCCCCAACGTGGCCTTTCCTGTCCATTTGCTCAGATAAATCCATCTCTGCTCAGGCTCCCAATGTTCCATTTTACATTTTTTTTTCCTCCTGGCCAAAAGAAGGGGAATCTTGCCCTGACTCTGTCTGGTGAAAGCAGGGCTGCAGATTCTTTCCTACCCCAAATTCACATCATCCCCTTCCATCCTGCCGCTGGCTTCCTCATCAGTGTTACCCAGGACAATCACAAATCTTCACTTTCCCAGCCCTGTGCATCCCATTTTTGCTTCCCTGCTATTTCCAGTTCCTTACTGACTTTATGATTCTACCTTGGAGCCCTCACTCATCCCCTTTCCAAACTGCCCAGAGCAGCTGTGGCTGTCCCTGGATCCCTGGAAGTGTCCCAGGCCAGATTGGACAGGGCTTGGAGCAGCCTGGGATGGTGGGAGCTGTCCCTGCCCATGGCAGAGGGTGGCACTGGATGATCCTTAAGGTTCCTTCCCACCCAAACCATTCCATGATTCCATAAAACACATTTTGCTCTTTCTCAGAAGGAATTTCTGCTGGACACAGACAATGTTAATTGATGAAATTCTCACAAATCCTTCTGAAACCCCTCTTGGCTCTTCATAAAGCACCTGAAAACAATTAAGCTGTTCCACACTTCATGGGCTGCCCTCCATGAGGGTGTGGATTGCCTCAGTTCCCTTTTATTTCACCATTTGTTCTTCCTTATCTTTGTGTTTATTCTGAGAACACTGAAAAAAAAAACCAAACCATCCTCCCCTTTTTTTGCTGTTTATTTTGCATTCTGCCAGGTCTGGTCACAGCGTGGCTCCTCTCCTCCATCAGCAGCACTAAATAAACCAGGTCAGAAATCCTCTCCAGCACCCTCCTGTGCTGCTGCTCCGGGGCTCAGTGGGATCACGTTCATTTGTAGGGTTTTGTTTTCCAGTTAAGACTTCCCTGGACTTCCCCAGCACGGCCCCGTGCTGGGAACCACCCCCAGTTTGTGGTTTGGATGTGCAGGAGGCACAGCAAGATTGGATCTTCAAGAGCTGCAGCTCGGGCTGCTCCGTGCTGCTCGGACACAGAGGATCAGTCTGCTCTGTTTTATTCAGGACTTCAGAAGTAGCCAAGGGTTACACAAATAAAATCAGCTGCCTTTGATAGGTGTCAGCACTTTAATGAGGAATTAAATAAAACCCTGGGTACTCCTGCCCATCTCATGGCGCTATTTTTAATCTCACGCTCTGCTTTTTTGGTTGCTATTTTTTTTTTTTTTTTTCCCCTTAT
>VZTB01007076.1:22409-32634 GCA_013397245.1 Thryothorus ludovicianus
GGGGGGGATTATACCAGATACCTGCACAGCTGGAAACTCATCAGCCATTCAGATTCCTTCAGTGAGAGTGTCAGTTTTAGCACGAGGCTCGCAAAGCTCACCGTGGTGATTTCAAATTTCCTCTTTAGTAGACATTTTGTTTGAATTCCATGAAGGGGCTCCTCTCTCCAAGCCCCCAGGAGCACAATAAGCTATGCTCTTTGAGAGAGCCCAGATGAGTACAAAGTTCCCTTCATTAAATTTTCTTTTCATGCTTTAGCATAGAATATTTCTTTTTTTAAGACTGCCTCTCTCTCGTTGCCTTTTGTGTTTCCATCCTATTACCTTTACGAGGTTGTGATGCATCAGCTGGCTGGAAAAGGTGGGTGCACGGCTCCCTCCCAGGTTTATTCCAGCACTGAAAGATTATTCTGGCATGGGAGGTGCTTCAGGAGCAGCTGGAGAAGGGAAATCAAGGAATTGCAAACCTCATAAACCCACGCTGATCCTCATGTGCCACAGGGCTGCTGCTCCTCTTGACTTGGGCTGAGAAAAGCCTTGGAGATTTTGGGGGTGTTGGTCCTGTTAAGGAATTCTGGAGTTGCACTGAGTGGAGCTGGAGATGTGTCAGCATTCCCTGGCATTCCTGCTGCACTCCAGGTGGTTTTCCTTCAGTTTAGGTGTGAAATCCCTGAGCAATTAAATAAATCAATGAATCAACACGATGTAGGACACAAGGGCAGATAGTGATAGGACAAGGGGCAAGAGATTTAAACTGAAGGAGGGAGGGTTTGGATGGGATTTGGGTGGGATTTGGATGGGATATTGGGAAGGAATTCCTGGCTGTGAGGGCAGTGAGGCCCTGGGTTGGATTTCCCAGAGGAGCTGTGGCTGCCCCTGAATCCCTGGAAGTGTCCAGGTTTGGGTTTGGGCTGGGAGCAGCCTGGGACAGTCCCTGCCCAAGGCAGGGGTGGCACTGGATGAGCTTTCAGGTCCTTCCAACCCAGACCATTCCATGAGACTCTGGTGACACTTTTCCTGCCACGTGTCCCAAAATGCAGATCTCTCATGGGATAGTTCAGGAACGGGACCTCCTGCTCTGAGGATCTCCTGGGATCACACCAGGTTGCTTTATGCACTCAGGCATTTAAAACTCCACATTTTCCCAGTAGATTCCATGGAATTGCTGGGTTTGCACTATTTACCTTTCAAACCCCACAGACCCTTAAATCAAAATTCTCTAAAATCACCTTTATTTGTGGAATCACAGAATGATTTGGGTTGGAAGGGACCTTAAAGCCCATCCAGATCCACCCCCTGCCACGGGCAGGGACACTTCCCACTGTCCCAGGTTGCTCCAAGCTCCATCCAGCCTGGTCTTGGATAGTTCCAGGGATCCAGGGGTAGCCACAGCTTCTCTGGGAATTCCATCCCAGGGCCTCCCCACCCTCTCAGCCAGGAGTTCCTCCCCAATATCCCATTTAATATTGATATAATCATAGCAACTTCAGGAGGTTCTGTTTGGGAGATATTTCATTCCTCCTTGGAGGAGCTTCCTTGCTGTTGTTTCTGACCATCCATCAGTGAGTCCTGTGCTCCATCCCTGACAGAAATCAATGGGAAACCCTTTGGAGAGGTTCCCCTAATGCAGGATGGAACTTCTTTCCCAACAGGAGATCCTGCAGCCTTTTTGGTTTCTGGCCCTCTAATGCCAGGCAGTAATTCCCTTTAGTGCTTTCCCAGGGAGTGGAGCAAGCACAGCTGATCAATACTGACACAGATTAATCCAAAAAATGGACTGGGTTGACTTAAAGGATGTGGCCTTGTTCTCACTGACCTGCAGTGCTTGGCCAGGACAGGGCTGAGAGCAGCTTTTCAAAAATGCCCCCTGAAAAGTCAGAGTGTGAATCCGAGTCAGTGAGGGGCAGGAGATGATGTTGCTCACAGGGCTCCCATATTGCATGGAATCCTTTGAAACATTCAAATAAGGAATAATACCTGGATTTTGGGCACTGATGGCATGGCTCTAGGGGGGAAAAAAAATATTCAAAAGCTCTTTATCGTGGGTGAGATTTCCCCATTGAAATGGCTTTAAATACATTGACAGAATTTATGCAGTGGTGCCAGAGCAGCCCATTCCTTTCTCTCTTCACCTGTATAAGAATTCACTTTAAATCACTTGTGAATAAAGGCACAGCAAGGTTTACTGTGGGTATTTTTAGTTAATTCAGGTTCACTTCTATTGGTTTATCAATTCACACCGGGGGTTTGGGAATTTTAATCGAGCTCTGGTTTAGCTGGGCCTAAATCATCACTGCAGAGAACATCCCCTGTGTTTCTGCTTTTCCCTGTCCCATCCCAGACCTTGCCATGCTCCCTCCATGTGCAGCAGTTTGTGGTTGCACATTTTGATGCCTGACAAGCCTTTGAAGCACGTGCTGATCTCAGCAGAGTGGGGATTAAGGGAAAATCCTCCTCCGTAAGAGTCTGCCAAAGTTTGAACTTGGAGATCAGAAAGTGTGGAAGCACCTGGGACTGCATTTAAATTCTGGTTTAGATTTCACAGATGCAGGGTAATGAATGAAAGGAGAGAGAGATGTTTTATATAGGTACATACTGGAAAATCAAGGTGACTTAACATTCAATTTTTTTAGCACCACGTCTTCAGTGATTGTTAAGAAATCAATTCCCTGGAGGAGCAGCGTTTGTGCTTCGTGTTTCATTTTCCTCCTGAAGGAAAATAGATCTGCCTTGGCCAGTCACAGCAAAATGGGAATCAGAATCACAGAGTGGGGTGGGTCGGGAGGGGCATTAAGGATCACCCAGTTCCAACCCCAATTTCCATGGCAGGGACACCTTCCACTATCCCAGGGTGTTCCAAGCCCCGTCCAACCCAGCCTTGGGCACTGCCAGGGCTGGGCAGCCCTGGGAAATCAGTGCCAGGACATCACCACCCTCACAGGGAGGAATTCTTTCCTCTGGAAGTGCTCAAGGCCAGGTTGGATGGGGCTTGGAGCAGCCTGGGATTGTGGAAGGCATCCCTGCCCAGGGCAGGGGGTGGATGTGCTTTAAAAGCTCCCTTCCAATCCAAACCAATATAATAATAATCACAATAATAATAAGATTTTTTCTCTTTCCTGAGATGTTTTTAGAAGGAAACCCTGAAGCTGCTCTCTCTCTGTTCCCACAGGAGATACGAGACCCACCCCATCTGTGGGGAGCTGCAGAATAAAATCCTCCAGTGCTACCAGGAACACGCCCAGGACACCCTGAGCTGCTCTGCCCTGGCCAGCCAGTACCTGAACTGTGTCAACCATGCCAAACAGGTGAGCTGGACCTAGGAAAAATGATGGGATGAGGGGCAGAGGAATTCCCAATCAGTCCTTCCTCCATGTATTTCCCAGTACGAGCGTTGCCAGAGCTCTGTGGAGACTGCTCAGAGTTGATTTAAATGCTCAGGTTTCCATCTCCTCCCCTGGGAAGCTGTTGTTTGGTGTAGGAGCTCTTGCTGTTGGCAGATGTTTCCTGTTGTCTCCAGTTTTAGCAGTAAAACAAGGGGATTAAAATACCTGGTTGTCTTTGCCATAAATATGAGAAACTCGTGGATATTTCAAGCTATGTTGGTCACCACTTGGAATTGTTGATTTCTTCTCTCTTGTGTTATGCAAGGCTCTCAAACTGCCCTTCACCTGCTCTTGCCCTCCTCACTTCCAGTTTTGTAGCTTATGGATGTCACTGCCAATTAAAATCTTTATGCTTTATTAGTGCAGCATGAAGGAAAATGACAGTAATATGTAAACCATTAAATTAAAAGGAGCTACAATTTCTCAGTTTTACTCTTTTTCATCACCTTGCATCTTTCAAACACAGCAATGCATATATTGGCCTCAATTTTGTTCTTAAACAAACCAGGAAATGTGCTTACAGCCCTCGTGCAGGATGTGTAGAAAGTGTTTAAATCATTCTGTTGATCTTTATTTCTGCCCAAATCTGTGAGTTAATATTTGAGCACGTGAGGACACCCATCTTTATGGGCTGTTTGAGCAGGGGAATCACCTTCCCTGGGCTTGGCTCTGCCTGGGCACAAAATCCCTGAGGCTTTGGCTCTGATCCTCCTCCGTGACCTTTTGCTTTAAAATGCTTCAGCCTCATGCTGGAGCTCCCAGAAATCTGCTGGAATTAACACTGCTCCTGGTTCCTCAGTCCCTGAGAGCTCCCTGTCCCTTCAAATTCACTTCCTTTAATATATCCTTTATTAATATTTGTTGTGCCATCCCTGCCAGTGTCCAGGGCTGGGTTGGATGTGGTTTGGAGCACCCTGGGACAGTGGGAGCTGTCCCTGCCCATGGCAGAGGTGGCACTGGATGGGCTTTGAGGTCTCTTCCAACCCAAACCATTCCATGATTTCTCCTGCCCATTTTGGAATGCACCAATCTCCTTTTTTTAGGAAAAGTCCAGTGAATAACATGAGAATCACAGAATCATTAAGATTTTTAAGTCCAGTTGTTCCCCAGCACTGCCAAGGCCACCACTGACCCTGTCCCCAAGTGCCACATCCACAGGGCTTTTAAATTCTCCCAGGAATGGGGGCTCCATCCTGACTGGATGAGTCTTTGAGTGAAGAGATTTTCCACAATATCCATCCTAGACCTCCCCTGGTGCCCCTTGAGGCCCTTTCCTCTTGTTCTGGCACTTGTAACCCTGTTCTGGTTTGTTCTGTCGTGGATTTCCCCATGGCCCTGCAGCATCTGCAGCACTAATTTACTCTATGTATAGTTTTTTTTATTATTTTTTTAAAGTAACCAGAAAAAAAAAGAAAGGATTAATTACTTAGACATGTTTAAGCTCTAACTCGAGTTTGTATCTGATAGGAATTTCTTCAGAAGACTCTGATGAGGATGAATTAATTCGTGTTCAGAAGGTGCAGGAAAAGCAAATTGCATAAATATGAGCATTAGGTTTTTGAACCCTTTTAAACACCTTTTTTTTTTGTTGAAGATCTTCATCCAAGCCTGTCAAGTAGTTAAAAGTGTTTCCTAAATGTTTCTTATTCTGTTTCACACATGCTTCAAGATGAGAATTCAGAGAGGTTTCTCTCATGATAACAGAGAAGGAGAAGCCTTTTATGATGGAAATATTTGCAAGCAGGAGCAATTGTTTTTCATAATGAACACCAGCCCATCCTCCACGTGCTGCAGCTGTAATTGTAATTATTTTTACTCACTGTTTGCCCACAAGTCCAGACAGCTACTTTGAAATAATTCCTAAACGCCTCTATAAAATCACTTCAAAATTACCTTCTCTGTGCTGCCTGCTTGGGAGCCAGAGGAGGGGGATAAATGGCAGATTCAGAAATGAAAAAGTTAACTGACACTGGCTACAAGAAACAAAGGCAGAAGAAAATTTGCTAGAGGGAATAGAGCAAGATATTGAAAAGCAAATAAGTGAACTAATCCGATTTCCTGGCGGTGAGTCTGGGCACTTGTGCTCGGGCTGAGCACACTCTGTGCTTTTCATAAATTGAATTTATTGACTCCTCTTTTCTTTCCTATCTTGCTTATAATTATCTCCTCCTCTCTTCTGTGTGCTCCTTATTTCTCGTGCTGTCTGTAATCTCATGTCTCTATCTGTCCTTTTCTCCCCTCCTTAGAAAAGCCCAGAGAGTTGTTAATTCAGAGGGGTTTGACACGTTGTTGTATCTTCCCTTGAAATCTCTTCCCAAAGTCGTGAGAAGCTGGGGAGATAAATTAAACTCTGTTATTAATGTTTGCATGTTATTAGAGTGATAATGCCAGTAATGGAGAGGAAAACTTAACCTAATGGAGCCATTAAGGGGAAGATATTTGGATTGTGTGTGGCATTTATTTGTGCTGCCACTGCTGGAGTAACCCCAACCAGACCAGAAAATTCTTTTTCCTGGTTTTCCAGCTGTGGATATGGAAAATAATATATATAAAATATACATTTTAGGGTTTGGGTTTTTTTTTCCTCAATTTTTTCCCCACCCTGGGCTACAAGAAGTTCTGATTCATACATAAAAACACAACTAGTCCATGGTTTAACAAATCTGTGCAATAATTTCCTGTTAAAGCACTGAATTCCTGAAGGATTCAGGTCTCTGCAGGCAAGTGAGGTTTTAGAGTATTTAAAATAACAATACCAGCAGCTCGTGGTGCCTGACAGCCTGGCTACAAAATGTTATCCTTCAGCCCTGTAACCACTATTTTAATTTGTTGGATCAAGTGGGTCCTTAATTATGGATCCTAAATAGAATAAAACCAGGTTTTTAGCCTCATCCTCCAGTATTTTTACTTGATACCAGTTTCCAGTCTGAGAGAAAAATACATGGAATTTGTAAATCTGGAAACACTGAATTGAAATGTAACAAAAAGATTTTGTCAATTTACACTGCCCTCATTGGAGGAGGTTTATTATGGACCAGCTTCCCTCCATGGGGTGATGTAAGAAAAATAAAAGGAAAATATTTAAAATGCATTAATTTAAAAAGGCAAGAAAAAAACACTAAAAAAACCCAAATGTAGATAAAACCAAAGCAAGGCTTGGAAGGTGAAATTTTGTGGGCAGAAATGTGGATATGATGAACAAATATCTGAAATTTCTTTCCTTAGGACACTAAACAAAAGTTGCCAGTTTTTTCTCAGATCCTTTGGGAATTCCCTCTGTTAACTGGTGCAATGTTAAATCGACATAAAGTTAATATTTAACCCAGAGATGGCTTGGAGTGAGTCTGTAATTCCTCTGCAAAAAAAGGAATTTTCCAGGTCGAGGAGCCTTCCTGAGCTCTCCAGAAATCTCCACGGGTGGATTGGAGGTTTCTTAACAGATAAAACTTCCCCAGAATTTTGTTTGCAAATGCACCCAAGGAGCACAAAACTTTTCCTTCTATTCCATCAGCCTCTTCTCCTCCTCTGTGGATTCTGGAGGATTTTGTGGGCACAGGGACAGGCACCACCTCTGTGTGTGGATATTTGGAGAATTTGAGAGGCAGAATTGTCAAAGTTGGAAAATATCTCCAGGATCATGGAGTCCAAGCATTCCCAGCACTGCCAAGGCCACCACTGACCATGTCCCCAAGTGCCACCTCCACACTTTAAAATCCTCCCAGGAATGGGGACTCCACCCATGGGCAGATCCTTTTGGGAAAGACGTTTTTCCTAAAATCCAATCTAAGTTCAGCTCTTAACTCTTGCAGGGACTGGGTGGAATAGCACAGATTACTGGGTTACTTTCAGGAATAATATGAGAATTTGGTTGAGGCCAAACCTGACGTGGTTTTAATTCCCTTTTTTTGTCGATTTTCCCTGATTTCCATGACTGTGACAACAGTTCCAAGCTGTGTAGTGTTGCTCACACACCTGGATCAGCTGTTTGGAGGTCACCTGTAAAATTTCAAGGTTTAAATTTGGGTTTGTTCCTGACATAAAGCATCAGAATTACCAAATCCCTTCCTGCTGTTTCTTATGAGGAGACTTGTAATTAGTCCTTACTCGTTTGATGGGTTTTGTAGGGAAGAAAAATGGTTTGGGTTGGAAGGGGCCTTAAAGATGGTCTCATTCCCCCCTGCCATGGCAGGGACACCATTCCAGAGTGCCCTGTCCAAGCTGGTGTGGAACATTTCCAGAGACAGGAAAAGTGCCAGTGAAAAGAATTCAATGATTTTCGTGGTCTTTTCCAACCCAAACCACCCCATGATGAGTGGTTCTGTAACAAGGCCCAAGATGAGGGCAACACGTTCAGACCTCTGGGGTTTTGATTCTGACTCAGAACCCAGAAAGGAGCCAGGGAAGGGATACTCAGTGTTGGATGTTTCCAGGATATTTTTCCTCAAGAGTTTCATTGCTGGGAATGGGATTTTTTCATATTGTAAGGTCAGGTGTTTTAATTTGCTTTAATAGCCACAGCACTAAAGCCCCGACAGCATGAGGGGAGATGAAAATGGATCATTTGTGAGACTCCTCAGGCCTCAAATTGCTTCATTCTGCTTCCATGGCTTGTCTCTGGCGTGTTCATCACCAATGTTTTGTGTTTTTATTTTTAAAAATTGCACACCTTAGGAAGGAATTGGAGCCATACTTCAGGGATGTCTTGGAGTTACTGAAATCCGTGTTTCTCCCTCTCTCTTCCCTCCCCTCTGATTATTTTTGCAGCAGAGATTGCTTGGCAGAGGAGGATAAAGGCATTGTCCAAATCAAGCACAAGACCATCAACTAATTTCAGCAGAAGAGCTTTTATTTTTTCTCCCCAAGAAGGATCCAGCAGCCCAGTAAAGAGAAGAAGTGGAAGAGCCATTTGAAGGGCAGCATGCTCAGGCTCAATCAGCAGGAGCCGAGCCCTGGATCTCGTTCCATCCGAGCTCCCCCGGCCGAGGCCCACTTACTGCTGATTGAAGGAAGGGAAAGAAAAGAACCTTCCTCTGACCTCAGACAGGGGAAATATCCTTCAAATGCTGCTGTTCCACCGTAGAGTCTCCTCAGAAACATCTCTGTGAGAGGCAGGGAGGTGTAACCCTCGCGGCGCCGGGATGCGGCCGATCCCTGCTCCCAGTGTCAGAGCTCTCCTTGCAGTGTAGAATTGTAAATTGTGCTTTAATTTATTGCCCAAATGACCTGGCTTGGTGAAGTCTCTCTCTTCAGGCCTTCTGCTGGAATGATGTTCGTGACCCAACGCTTTGGGTGCTCCATGGCCTTTGTTTCCATGGGATGGTTCCGTTGTGCTCCTCGCTCGTATCAAGTCCTGACGAAAATGCCTCGCTCTGTACCAACAATAAATCTATTTTATGCACAAGATTGATGCTGCAGTCTGTCTCCCTTCCCACTCCCCGGGGGTGGATGGTGTTCCCTCTGCTGTGTCAATCACGCTTCCCCAGCAGATGTTGTTGCTGAAGCTTTCAAGCACAGACTTTCATGCACAACCAGCCCTGGTGTCAGCAGCGGGGCTTGGATTGAGCTGTTTTCCATCACAGCCACCTAAAAGGATCCCACGTGATGGGACTGTTGTGATTTATCCACCACCACTTCCCTCCTTGGGAAATGCCTGTGAATGGAGCACCAGGAGCTCTTGTTGCCTGCAGAGGTTGTGGGTTCCTGGTTCCTGGCAGTGTCCCAGGCCAGGCTGGAGGGGCCTTGGAGCACCCTGGGGTGATGGAAGGTGTCCCTGCCCATGGCAGGGGTTGGAATGATGTGGTTTTAAGGTCCCATCCCACCCAACCCATTTTGGGATTCTGTGAAAGGGCAGAACCCTTNTCAAACCATTCTGGAATTGTGTTAAAGGGCAGAATCCTTCCCAAAATCTCCGAACCAGCTTTGTGCAAACAGTTTCCTTTAAATCTTTCTCTTCAGGTAAAAACTGCCACACTCCTTGTCCCAAACAATCTTGGAAGGGACTTTTTACACAATAGTGAAAGTAATGATGTCAAATGAGCAGCGAGTCTGGAGCCTTCTGCTGTTTATTTACCTGTTCTCCCTCTCTAATTGGCTGTGTTTGAACCTGAACAACTGTGGGTGCACCTGTGGATCTCATTTATTATTCATGCAAAATATTGCCAGTGACTTTCCTAATTATCAAGATGCTTTGTGAACGCTGTTTAATTAAGGAATTTTTTTTTAAATTTTTTTTTTTATGCTATCCAGAGAAGCTGGGATTCTTTTTTACATGCCAAGAAACTGTAATGGTGGTGGGAGGGGAGGATCCTGGAGTTCAACATCAGGTGCCAGGTAAACTGCTCGGGAGGAACAGCAGGGACATCAGCACCGTGTTCACGGGGTGACTTGCTGTGGTGTTTACAAATCAGCTAACGCACAAATCCTTCTCTCTAATGTTCTCTTTTGTAACAGAGAGCCAAGAAGTTGGCAGAGCCAGCCTTGCCAGACTCAGATTTGGCAGCAAAACACAGCATGGAGGAAAAGCAGACGTTTTTCAGGCCAGATGATGCTGTAAAATCAGGGGAAGAGCTGTGTCGGGAAGGAAGGTCTCTGTTACTGCCAAATGTTTATGGGTTTCTCATCCTGACAGCCTTGAGCAATGAGAGTCAGCCTCGCCTGCTTTGTTCCAACTGTGTTTGAGGTGTTGTGTTCTTTAAACATCTTCTGTGGCACCCAGCAGGGGTGGCATCTGCAGCCTGTGTGGCTTGGAATCGGGGGAGGCTGGTGGCAGCAGCAGGGTAAGGACTTCAAAAGTGGCCCTGGTGTGGGCTTCAGAAATCTCTGTGGTGTGGGATTCAGAACTG
>VZTB01007076.1:33130-59371 GCA_013397245.1 Thryothorus ludovicianus
GCTGTGGCTTCAGAACTGTCCATGGTGTGGATTTCAGAACTGTCCATGCTGTGGCTTCAGAACTGTCCATGGTGTGGGCTTCAGAAATCTCTGTGGTGTGGGATTCAAAACTGTCCATGGTGTAGCTCCAGGACTGTCCATGGTGTGGGCTCCATGTCCATGGTGTGAGCTCCAGAACTGTCCCTGGTGTGGGTGAACTGTCCATGCTGTGGCTTCAGAACTGTCCGTGGTGTGGGCTTCATGTCCATGGTGTGGATTTCAGAACTGTCCATGCTGTGGGCTCCAGAACTCTCTGTGGTGTGGACAACCTTTGTTTTCAAAGTAGAGCACTAATTCTGGATATTTCCGGTGTTTTCACCACCCCCTCTGCTTTTGTCTCCTTTTGTGGACCTGCATCCCTGTCCTGCTGTAGGTGTTTGATTTCTTCCTTCTCCCCACTTGCTGGTGTGGGTGCTGAAATCTTAAAATCTTGGAAATTTCCTGGGTTTTTTTAGTATGGAAAACCTACGGAGAGGTTTCCCTCCTGTTTGTGATTTTGTGATTTTGTGATCTTTTTCAGCACCTGCAGATCCCAAACCAACAGCAGCTGTTGGTGACAGCAAGAGCTGCTGGGACAGAGCAAGGCCCAAGCTTCACAAGTAGCAGGGACAGAGAGAGTGGAGAAGTGCCAGGATTTTTGTCCAGGGTGTCAGATGTGATTTGCAGGACTCAGAAATCATAATTTGTCCCGTGCCAGGTGACAGCACGCTGCAGCTCCCTGCCCATGCTCAGTCCTGTTCCATCAGGAGCTGGGTGCTGCCAGGTAAGAGCAGGATTTAGATTTGGGGGTGAGGTTTGTGACCTGCTCTGTCCATAATTTGTGCTGGTTTGTGTTGAGCTGACATTTTTGGGAGCTGGCTGAAGACTCAAAAGGGGATGTGGGAGGAGAGAGCAGAGGACAGGAGAGTCCTGGCTGTGCTCAGCCTCTCCCAGCTCTTCCCAGAAAACCCTCGGGGGGTCAGGATTAGTGACACCACTCAGGTTCCTGCTGTCCAGCACTGGCTCCCTGAGGAGCTGGGGGCTGTTCCCCTGTCACAGCAGAGTTCAGGACAGCAGGGAGTGACCCCAGAGCCCAGGGCAGGGTTCAGGTGGAGGTCTGGCAGCAGAGTGAGCCTGGGGAGGCGAGGTACAGCAGCAGGGATGCTGCTGGTGGGTTCTGGTGAACACTCTGCTGCTTCCAGCTCTGGTGGCTCTGTCACCTCCTGGCTGCTCTCAGAAGTGTCAGACAGGGCCTGGGACCAAGGACTTCTCTGGTCTGACCATCAATGTTCAGGAACTGCAGCAGCATCTGCCCCTCCCTGGGGAAGGGGGACTGTCACTGTGGGACACACACGGACACTTTCTCTTAAGAAGGCTAAAACTTATTTATTAAAACATCTGACTCCACATTTACAGTATTTCCACACAGAGCAGGGATAGGAGGAGAAGGCTGACACCTCTCCCATCCTGTTGGTCAAGACAGCTGCCCATCAGTTGTTCTTCACACCAAGAGAAAGTGTGGAAACAACCTCATCATAACAAAAACATTCTTCTGATAACAACACCCGTGTGTGAGAAAGAACTAAGAACTATGAAAAACAGCAAGTTAAAAAATGGCCTCAAAAAACTTGAAAAACAAGGGTGATAGGGGACAAGAGCTGAGCTTGGCCAAGGTGTGAGGGGGACCTGGGGTCTTCCATGAGAGGGGCAGCAAAATTCCAGGAGAACGTGGGGCACTGAGCCAGGGCTCCTCTGCAGGAATGTCAGCTCCATGCGAACAAAGACACTGGGTAATTAGAGAGGTAATTAGTTTGGTAATTACTAAGGTAATTAGTTTGATTCTCTCTCAAGCCAGTAACTGCTGGGAAGTGCTGGAGGGAGCACCTTGAGTTTCAGGCTGCAGCAGCCCCCCGAGGTTAACCCTTCACCCCCTGCATGGGAAGCTGCAGCTGACATTGGTGAAAATGGGGAAGTTTGGAGGCAAAATAACCCCAAACCCCCAATTTGTCACAGATCTTGTGCCCAAAAAACTTTTGAGCCACCTTCTGATGGCTCCCAGAAATGTTTGTGCCATGGTGAGGGCAGGGTTTAGGGCAGATCACCCAGCAGGGGTGTGTTCATTGCAAGATTTTACATTTTAGGATGCTGGATTCACCTTTTGGGTGGGGACACTCCTTGGGGAGCTGTCTGGGAGTGTCCCAGGGTCATTGCTGAGGCTGATCCCTCCTGTATTGGATCCCTTCACCCCTGGGCTGCTTTGCTGGTTCAGCAGAGGCATTCCATGGAATCCCAGCTTGGTTTGGGTGGGAAGGGACCTTCCAGATCCCCTCATCCCACACTTTTGCCATGGGCAGGGACATCCACAAGCCCCATCCAGCCTGGCCTTGGAGCCATGTCCAGCTTGGGGTGCAGATCAGCACCTGGAGAGGAGTTTTGTTCTTCTTTTTCTGCCTGTGTCATATGAAACCTGATATTTTTGGGCCACCTTTCCCAGGAGAACCATCCCTCCTTCCTCAGCAAGCCCTGTGGGTGAGCAGCTGTCCCAGTGATCCCAAAATGAAGATCAAGCTGCCAGTGCTCATTTGGGAGGCTGGAGCTGCAGGAAGTGGATCTAATTCCCCAGGAAACTGCAAACTAAGCAGATTCTGCCTCGTGTTCATCTGTTGCTGGTACAGAAATAGCAGGGCTGGGAGGGACTTGGCACGTTCTGGAGTCCACTACTCCATAAAAACTGATAGCAGGAAATTCACAGGTTGCTTCAGCTCCTTGGCACGTTGTTCACAAGTTTGATCGTGATAGGGGGATCAGATCTGCAGAGGGTTCAGTGGGTGAAGTGTAGTGGGAGCAAGGAGATGAAAGTCCATTCATAGATGAAAATCTTTTGCCAGACACGAGAATTCACCAGATCTCTCTCCTGTTTCCTGTGTCAGGTGGTGAGAGTGTTTTTCCCCCTTCTCAGTTTTAATATTATTAACACTTGGCCTGCTTTGAAAAGGTCAAAGTCAGCTTGAATGTCTTCTAATCTGAGTCGTGGTGAAAAACAGGCAAACAAGAAATCTGAATCCCAGAGCTGCCTTTAAACAGCAGAGGCTGATGTGTTACAGAGGAGTTTGCAGCATTGGGTGGGGTCTGGCTGATAGCCAGGGGGTGTTTGAGGGCAGGGAAAAATCCCTGATCTCTGTTTTTGCTGAAAGTCCCACCCCTGGAACTGGGCAGACAAATGAAACCTCTTCTTTTGCCTGAATAAATTACCTTTGAAATGAGAATGTGACCAGGACCCAGCTGCAGCTGCAGCACAGGAAAGGAGCAGGGCAGGAGATGATTTGTGGTTTTGGGAATGGGACTGGTGCTGGGAATGGGACACCTGAGTGAGGCTGGAGCAGGTAGATGGAAGTGATTTAGAAAGAAAACCTGAATTTTTTTAGCATCAAACAGAAGGGAAATGTCCCAGCTCCTGTGCCTTGGTCCCAGTTTGGTCTCGGAGGAGCAGCCAGGGAATGTTGGGACGAGTGAAGGGAACGAGTGCCTGAGTTCTTTGTTCCTGCAGGTTTGGGGGAAAATTTGGGGGAAAAGGAGGTGGGAGAGAGACAGCAAGGGATGTTAAATAACCTCCAGGAAAACAGGAGCTGGTTGTGACCCACTCCAGGCCCTCTGGAGCGGGTGTTTCCCCGGGAAGCACCCTGAGTTCTGGGATCTGATCAGGATC
Source organism: Thryothorus ludovicianus (assembly GCA_013397245.1). NCBI lineage: Eukaryota > Metazoa > Chordata > Aves > Passeriformes > Certhiidae > Thryothorus > Thryothorus ludovicianus. The sequence goes on from VZTB01007076.1 coordinate 36,855, forward strand.
CTTCACCCCACAGGTGAGCTCCGTTTGCTCCTTGGATGCCAAGTGCAGCCTCAGGGAGCCTCTGGAGCAGCATCACTGTGAATCACTGCTGAGTCTGGGGCTTTTCTCCTTTAAAGGGAAGGATTTGAGTCTGACGTGGCAGCACTTGGGGGGGTTTGAGCAAAGCTGTTACCAAGGAGCCAGAGAGAGAATCGAACCCATGTGTGTGTCACCAAACCTCGTGTGTGTCACCGAACTCGTGTGTGTCACCAAACCCGTGTGTGTCACCAAACCCGTGTGTGTCACCAAACCCGTGTGTGTCACCAAACCTAGTGTGTGTCACCAAACCTCGGTGACTCAGGGCTCCCTCAGAGCCCTGCTCCTTCCTGGGCTGCTCCTCCTGCTGCCTGGGGTCACTCTCTGGGACCTGGTGGCCTTCCAGGTCCTTCCCTTCTGCTGCCCAGCGGGGTTGGAGCTTCCTGCAGGTTCCTGGGGATCCCCCGTGCTCGTTAAGGTTGGAAAAGATCTCAGACATCATCAGATCCAACCATCAGCTCACAGCACCACTACACCACGTCCTCAGGTGCCACCTCAGGTGTTTTTTGAACGTTCCAGGTGGTGGGAATCAAGAGATCCAAAAGGTGGTTTCACCTCCCTTCTTTCCCCAGATGAACCAACCAGAATTTGAGTTTTGATCCACACGAGAGATGCCAGGTGCTCCATGGGGCTCACTCAGGTTGGGCATCAGGAGGAATTTCCTCATGGAAAGGGTGGTCAGGCCTTGGAAGGGGCTGCCCAGGGAGGTTTGGAGTCCCCATCCATCCCTGGAGGTGTCCAAGGAATCCCTGGATGTGGCACTTGGAGCTTTGAGCTGGGGACAAGGAGGGCATCGAGCACAGCTTGGACTCGATGGTCTCAGAGATCTCTGACCCCAGTGATTCTCTGATCAGGGGTTGTGGTTCCTAATTTGAGCATCCCTAAGTGCATCCTTCACCCAGCCTCTGTTTCCTGGTGGAAATAACTCTGCCAGGCTGGAGAGCACTGGGAGGGTGCTGGAGGAGAGAACGGGCAATGGATCCCCCAGGGGTGGCTCTGGGGCTCTGAGGCTCCTTCCCTCCAGTACCGAGGTTTGGTTTTGGATGAGCTCAGTTAAGGAACGGTGTTGGATCTGTCCTGGGGCTGTGTGGTCACTCTGTCCTCCCTGGATTTGTGGGGAAAGCTGGAATGGTTCAGCAGCTCTGCCCTTGAAAAACAGTGAGAGGTGAGAAACAGCAGAGTCCAAATAACCACTTTGCCCAGCTTGGATTAAAAATACCAAACTGTCAGCTTGTCACTGCTGTCCCTGATGCCCTGTGGGTCACGTGGTGGGATTTTTTTCCTTGGATCTCCACCTGCAGCAATCACCTGCTCAAGACCATGAGGTGCTGAGGGCAAGCAAGGGCCCCAAAAGTTGCCTGTAGGAAGTTCATGACCCTCAAGCAGAGACAACCTTTTATTAAATGTGTTTAATGTTGTTGGATTAAGGGGAAAACTGCCCTTTTTTTCAATGATTATTTAAATTTTTAGGGGGTGGTGTCACACTCTGACTTCCAACAAACTAACGACAAGCAGCAGAAACACCAAACTCATGTTCTGCAGGTTCAGCCCTTCTCCTGGGTTTGTTCTTCTGTGATCTCTTTCCCCTGCCAGAAGTTATTCTCCACTGGATTGAAGGGATTCCAAACATTCCTTCTGCCCAGGTCCCCTGGGGAGCTCCAGTTCCCTCCCTGCTGCAGTAAAGGAAGGCTCTGGACCCAAGCAGGCTCTGAGGGGGCTCCTTCATTTTTAAATTTCTGCTCAGAGGTTAAATCATTTCATCTCTGATCCTCCTCAAAAGTGGTGATTAATCCCCTCACACAGGGCAGGATCATGTACAACAAAACACCAACGTGGCCCTGGGCATTTCCAACCCCCCAGTAATGAGAGCAATTCATAACCCAGCATCCCTTAAAGATCCCAGTTCCCCTGGAGGAGACAGCATTGCTCATAAAAACAATCCCGAGGTGCTCTGCCCCCCAGATTCTGGTGGGGAAAAAAGCCTTCCAAGAAACCTAATTGTTGACTTAAAACTTCAGCCTGCATTCAGCAGCAATCCATCACCTCCCAGAGCGTTTGGGAGCTCGGGTTACTCAATATTCAACCTGGGAATCCTCGGTAGGAAAAAAAGGGACTGTGGGCACTGTGAAATATTGCCAGGGAAATTCTCTCTAACCTGCTTGCGTTTCACACCCTTCTCCTTGCTGAGGAGGGAGGGAAAAGGAACAAAACCTGAATTCTTCTGTTCCAGACCGAGGAGGAGGAGTGTGGGGATTGTGAGACCTGCAGTGCAGCTCCATCCCTGGGAGGCTGCAATTCCCTGGTGCCTGCAGAGGGGTTGAGCACACAACTCTTAAATACACCTGGCCCGTGGTTTCAGGTGTTAAATACACCTGGGCTGGAGTTCCAGGTGTTAAATACACCTGGGCTGGAGTTCCAGGTGTTAAATGCACCTGGACTGGTGTTTAAAATGTTAAATACACCTGGGCTGTGGTTTCAGGTGTTAAATACAACTGGGCAGGGATTTAAAATAACACTTTAAATCCCAGCCCAGGTGTATTCAACACCTGAAACACCTGAAACACCTGAAATACCGGGTGTATTTAACACCTGAAATGCACCTGGACTGGGGTTTAAAGTGTTAAATACACCTGGGCTGTGGCTTCAGCTGTTAAATACACTTGGTCTGATGTTCAAAGTGTTAAATACACCTAATCTGTGGTTCCAGCTGTTAAATACATCTGGTTTATGGTTCCAGGTGTTAAATACACCTGGTCTGGTGTTCCAAGTGTTAAATACACCTGATCTGTGGTTCCAGCTGTTAAATACACCTGATCTGTGGTTCCAGCTCTTAAATACACCTGGTTTGTGGTTCCAGGTGTTGAACACACCTGATCTGTGATTTCCAACACCCCTCAGTGTCCCCATGGCCGGGAAATCTCCCTTTAAGGCAGACTCGGAGAGAAGCCAGATCCGCTGAAGGAGAGAACACAAAAGATTGCTGCTACTTCACATAAATTTACATCATCAAGGCCGTTTCAGGCTCCAGGGAGGTCCCTTCGGCTGCAGTTTCGTGTTAATTCGCTGTAGTTACAGCCACCCAAGGGGGTGTGAATGCCAAACCTTTCATTCCTGAACGATAATTTTTAAAAGCTGTTATCAATCCCTGCTGGGGGAGGCTGGGGAGGTGTCTGCTCTGCAGCTCTCACAGGGTGTCTAAAAACAAATCTGAGCGTTCCTAGCCAGGGATAACACAGCAAATCTCAGTCCATTTGGGTCTAAAACGTTCCCAAAAAATCCCAGAATGGTTGGGAATGGAAGGGACCTTTGAGATCACCTCATTCCCTCAGGAGCCCCAGAGAGAAGGTTCACCTTGACACACCAGATTCTTGTTGGGAGAGGATCTTCTGTGGAGAAGCCAACACAGGGCTGCCACTGCAAGAACCATCCAGATCTACCCTTGCTCCCACCTCCTTTTCCACCTCTCACTGGTGGAAATGTGAGACGAGGATGAGTGAGGCCATTTCCCAGTCGCATTCCTGCTCCATCCTCCCACAGCTGGGAGCTTCCCTGCTTGGAGACCCCTTGGGTCTGGCCCTGGTGCAGGTGCTGAGGTGCCAGGAGCCTTCTCTACCCTGGGGAAACTCGTGTGTGGTGTTTGTCCTGGCTATGGTGACTCTAGGCCTGTTTGCCTTGAGGGAAGATCGCTCAGCAGGCTCTGGAGAGATGTCCGAGGCACAGGGAAAGAAAATGTCAGGATCGTTTTATTCCATGGTTGTACCACGCCCTCCTCATCACCTACAGCTGGAAACCCTTGACTCAGTGCCTCATCTTCCTGCAGGCCCCTTCCAGAATGCATTTTGAGAGGGGTTTGAATGCTCCTTTTCCAGCAGTGTCCTTTATCTCCACGTGTCTCAGACCCTGAGCTCGGAAAAACCCAGGTAAGGGTGCACAGAGAGGGATCTCTGACTTTTTCTGCACAAAAATCACCTCCCTTTGCCCTGAGTGAGGGCCTGGGGTGATTTCCCAAATGTTCCATCCCTGGAAGTGCCCAAGGCCAGGTTGGATGAGGTTTGGAGCACCCTGGGACAGTGGAAGGTGTCCCTGCCCATGGCAGGGGTGGCACTGGATGAGCTTTGAGGGCCCTTCCAACCCAAACCAGTCTGGATTACCATGAATAACCCTTGGATCATTGTTTTGTCCCTGTGGTCCATCCTGCAGCTGATTAATTGGATGCAGATGGAGCCAACTCCTTGCTCTGCTCTGGAACTTGCCTCACCTCACTCCTCTCTCTGCTGGATCCCCATCCCTGCAGCTCCCTGGAATTCTGAACAGCCCTGCCTGGCTCTGCACACATCCCTGCTGTCCCAGAGCAGGCTGCCAGCTCCTCGTTCCTTGGATTGGCCTCCCCATCCTGCTGCCTGAGCCAGGCAATTAATCAATAATCTGTGGCAGAAAGCTGGACTGTAAACCTGAATGGTGGGGTGGATCACAGAGCAGGGTGATTGAAGGAGCCATCATCTGGGGCATCGCAGAGGTTTATGTCTGGTAACGTCTTGTGGTGTGAAATAAAACCTGACACAACATCCTGAGTTATCCTTGGATGGGGAAGAGGCTTCCTGGCTGGCTGCAGTGATGTCCACATCATTATTGTTGGCCATAATTAATTCCCCTCCTGGCTGGCTGAGCACGGGATTTGCTTCTGGGTCCCCGACTCCTCTTTTGCCTGAACCAACAGGCTCAAGGTGAGGATGTTTCCAAAAGGAGCAGGGAATTATTTTTTGGGTGCTGTTAATTCAAACCCTCTCGCCAGGATGAGACAGCGACAGTGAAAGTTTTCACTCAGCTCTTTGTAACAGGAAAGAAGGGACAAAAGCAGAGTTCCTTACACCCCCACAAGTTGTTTATTGGATTAGATTGACGCTTCTGGGAACAACCTGTTTGCACACCAAGCCCTCTCTTGCTGAACATCTTCATTAATTAACTCCATCTGGCTCGCCTGCCTGTAGATAGAAAAGATCTCTTGCTTTGATCATTTGCTGTTTACATCTTTCTTGCTGTTTGGTAAAACACACAATAAATACTGTGTGGCACAAAACAAACAACAAAAAAAAAAGGGAAAAAAAAATCCCCAAAGCACGCTGAAAAATTGTCAAACACCTACAAAATGTGCATCCTGATCCACCTCGGTTTCCCTCAGGGACAGAGGAACATAAAACCACGTGCATGGTTCAAGGTGGGGTTTGACGCCTCCAGGTGTTTCTGGAGCCCCTCCAGGGGATGATGGTGTGGCCCCAAAATTCCTTCCCTGCAGACCTGGTCTTGCAAAGCCTCGGGAGCAGCTGCTTGAGGTGGTGGAGGAGAGGGAGGCTCTGCTGCTGGGGCCTGGGGGTCTCATCCACCCTCCATCCTGCCTTCACCGCTTTCCTGGGAGGCAGAACAGGATTTGCACGGCTCTCTGTGAACATCCTGTGATTTTGGGATTTTTTTTCTGTGCCCAGGATGGGGTTGGCTGGAGCTTGGGGTGGAGAAGGATGCCCTGCTGAGCAGAGTATTTCTATGGAATATTTCCCCTCTCCTGCTCTCCTGGTTTTTTGTCCAGGAGCAGATTCCCCATGGTGGGAAGCTCCAGAGGATGGGACTAAAGGGAGTTTCCTTCTGACCCTGTCGTGGGTTGCAGTGCAAAATGGAATCAAAGGTGTGTTGTTCTATCACCCTCTGTTGGAACTGGGATTTTTTGGGGGGTATGATGTGATCTCCTGTTGATAAAGCAGCTGATCAGAAACCATCCAGAGCAGTTTCCTCATCTCCTCCATGGCCCATCCTCCCTCCAGGCACAGATCTTCTGCTCATGGGCCATGGAGTGTCACTGATAAACTTCCATCATCCCATTGGGAAATGCTCCAGCCAGGGGGGAGCTGAGCCCCTCTACCTGGATAAAAACCTGAGATTTGGAACACCAAGGCAGCCTTTTCCACTGGGCCCCCAGAGGAAGAACAGGCCCAGCCATCCCCACTGCACCTTCAGCAGAGGCTGCACCTTTCTCCAGGATCACTGCTCCAGCAGAGCCACATCTGCTGCTCCAGGAGGGCTGCAGCCACCATGGAATGGCACTGCCACCAACACCCTGACCCACAGGGTGTCAGGTTGGATTCTGACTCTCAGTGATTTTCTTTTTTCTTTGTATTATTGCATGTATTTCGTTTTCCTTTTTGTTTTATTTTCCATTTTCCTAATAAATTGTATTTCTGACTTGGAGTCTCTCACTGGTTTTGCTCTCAAACCAGAACAGACCCTTTATGAGTTTATCAGCCCCATTCCCCCTCGTGCCCCCCAGGATGTCCTTGCAGGCTCCTCTGGGGCTGCCCAACCCTCCTGGGCAGTGCCAGGGCTAAGGCAGGGCTCACTTTGCCACTGCCCAAGGCTGAGATGTGCAGACTGACCCTTTTTTAGGGGCAGGGACTCCCCTGTTCTGCTTCCCCTGCCCCATCCCCTCCCCAGGTGCTCTCCCAGGGCTCTGTGGCCACCCCGTACCATGATGAGCATCCCTGGGATGCTGGGGATGGGGTTTCCATGGTGACAGAACACTGAAAATCTCTCAGCACGTTCTTCTCCCCAGTCTTTCCCCCAGCTTGGATGGCAGGAGGGGCAGGGGCAGCCAGGATCCCCCCCAGGCACCCCAAATCTGCCCCATCCAGCAGGGCGTGCTCCCATCCCAGCTGTTCCCCCTGGAGATGGGAGAGGGGCTCCTCTTTCTTCCCAGCTCCAAAGGTGAAATGTAAAAGCACCAGGCACTGAGGTTTGGGGTGCAGGGCAGGGGGGGATTGGTTACAGCTCTCCCCAAACTCTCCTGAGGCCGAGTGAGGCTTTTCCCCGGGTCAGGAGCTGTGCAGCCACGGGCTGATCTCGGGGCAGGAGGGTGGCACTCAAGGGCCACCCTGTTCCCAGCTTTTGGAGCTCCTGGGGAACAGCCTGGGGCCTGTTTTGGTTACAGAATTCCTTCTTCGACCTGCTCTGCCCCTTTCTCTGTTTGAAAAACTGCCACCCTTGGAGTGTGAGGAGGACTCTGCAGTGAGGAGGCATCTCCAGAGCAGAAGAGCCCAGGGCTGTTTGTCCACCACAAATAAAATGGGAAAGAGATCATTCAGCTGGCAGAGTTGTGTTTCCAGGATGAAATTTCCTCATTTTCCAGGACAGGGTGACCAAACCCAGTCTCTGTTTTGGAAAGGCCAGGCTGGACAGGGCTTGGAGAAACCTGGGATAATGGCATTGGAACAGGATGAGCTTCAAGGTCCTTCCCACCCAAACCATCCCACGATTCAGAGTCCTTTAGCCCAGGTGAGCCCTCCCAGGTCTGCCCGGGGGCTGGGAGGCTGCTCTGAGGCTGTGACAGAGCTGCCAGAGCTCAAAGGGATGTGTAAATGAGAGCTGGAGTTTGCTCTGTGCCCTGACCCTGCCTGGAGTGCTGTGATAGATGGAGCTGAGCCTCTCTGCTCCCGGGGGTGCTGGGCAGTGACAACAGCTTGGGATTGACCTGAGGACACATCTGGCCACAGCTGCTGGGGACACTCCTCCTGTGTGCTCTGATTAAAAAGGCAAATGTTTATTCTGGTCTTTTTCTGAGTGTTCCTGAGAGGTGAAAGTGATTTAAAAATTAAGATATGGACAAGAAGGGGATTCTGGGGGTTTCTGTAAGGGAGATAAGGAGCAAAGCAAGGCTGGGGTTGGGGGGATCAGGGGGTCAGCACCCAGACCTTGAGGTAGGAGGAAGCTTGAGGTGGTCAGGGGGAGTTTGGGGGTAACTGATGGGCACTGGTTTGATGGGCACTGGTTTCCCTGCACTGGTTTGCTGTTCACTGGTTTCCCTTTACTGGTTTGATGTTTACTGATTTCCCTGTACTGGTTTCTCTGCACTGGTTTGATGTTCACTGATTTGATTTACACTGGTTTGATGTTCACTGGTTTCTCTGCACTGGTTTGATGTTTTCTGCTTTCCCTGCACTGGNNNTTTCCCTGCACTGGTTTCCCTGCACTGGTTTGATGTTCACTGGTTTAATTTACACTGGTGTTCTGTTCACTGGTTTCCCTGCACTGGTTTTCTGTTCACTGGTTTGATTTACACTGGTTTTCTGTTCACTGGTTTCCCTGCACTGGTTTTCTGTTCACTGGTTTTCTGTTCACTGGTTTCCCTGCACTGGTTTTCCTTGCTGGCCCTGTGTTGGTGAAAAGGGAATATCACCAGGGGGGGCCTGGTGGGGAGAGACTCTGGCTGAATGTCTCTGTGGGAATGGAAGCACAGCCCTGCTTTACAGATTTCAGAGCTTCCTGCAATTTCAAATTTCCAGTAAAATAACAAAATTGCCTTTCCCTTGCATCCAGAGCCGTTGGAGTTTGCAGTACTGGGGGTCTGGGTGCATTTCTGGGGAGAAGGAGAGCCCTGGGGCTGGGAGGCCGGTGAGGGAGAGGTTTCAGAAGGAGGAGTCACAGAAAAGGGTTTGGATGTTTTGGATGAAGCCCCTGTGTGCTTCCAGACAGCTCCAGAAAATCCTTTCCCACCCTGGGGCAGGGTGAACTTCACCTCACCCCTCCCTGGCAGATGTTTGGCCAGTTTGCAGCAACTCTCATTTTGCCCATTAAAAGGGAATTACTTGGGATCATTGAAGCATCTCTGGTCACGCTTTTGTGGCTGGCACCACAAGGACTGGCACAAATCCTGCTCCCAAAATCCAAGGGTTTACAGTGTCCTTGAGCAGTCCCAAACCTTCTGTTTTCACACCAGCATTGGTTCAAAAAGTCCTGCACCACCCTGGGCTGGAGAAACCCAGAAGAGCTGCCTCCTGTTTTTAGGAAAAGGGGAGGGATTTGTGCCCTCTGCAGGGGCAGCAGGGAGCCAGTGCTCCCCAGGAATTGTCTCCTGATCCTTGTAGGGAACCTGGGAATACCCAGGGAGCTGCTTCAAGTTTTCCCTTTTGCTGGATCCCACAGGAATTTGAAGGGGTTCTGCTCCAACCTTGTGAGCTTGGGCAGTGATCCTGAAGTGGTGGAGGTTTAGAAATGAGTTCATGGTTATAAACTCTGATTAAAGTCCTCTAAATCTCTTTGTGTGGCCCTGGTGAGCCTTGGGGATGCTCAGGAGAGAGTTTCTGATGGATCTCAGTGGATCTCTGTGTTGGTGTTTCTGTCCAAAGCTCAAATCNCCCTGCCCATGGCAGGGGATTGGAACTGGATGATCTTGAAGATTTCTTCCAACCCAAACCATTCCATGGCTCTGTGACAAATCCAAATGTGCAATTCTGCGTTTTTCTGGCCAAAGTCAGGTCACAGCCATGACGAGGTAGGAGCAGCTTGGAAGTGCCCACCAGGGTGTGCAGACAGACTGAAATCCATGCAGGACACTCTGCCACAGTCCAGTGACTTCTGCCAGGTGGGAAAGTCTCCCCTAAATGACTCCCACCTCATTAAATCTGATTTTTATGGGTTTGTTAGCTGTCCTTAGGCTCTTTGAAATGCTTCGAGCAGTCTAATGGCCGTGATCTCAATAACCTTGGCAGGCTGGTGCAGCAGATGTTTCTTAGGGGTGGGTTGTTTGGAATTTCCAGAAGGGAGAGGATGGCTCAGCCTGGGATAAGGATCAGGCTGCAGAACATCGTGGGTGTTTAACCCATCCAGCCTGGGGAGGAGACAACTTCCCCCTCTGCTATTGCCAAAGTGCCCAGTGTCAAAAAAAATTGACCAAGCTCTCTGCAATCCAGCTAAATCTTCATTTGTATGCCCAGGACCCCCCCAAACGATGCTAATCACCCACAGGGGAAAAGAATCAATGCTTGGCAGGGTTTAATAAACTCGAGGCTGTGCCTGCAGTCACACGTGGGCTGCAGTGAACTCCATCTCCTTAATGAAGTGGGGACAGAGAGGGACAGGAGGTCCCTGGGAGCCTCTTCCATCTTCCAGAGATTGGAAAAAGTGAGGGTCTGTGGTTGTGGTCTGGCTTCTTATCCCTCTGCTGCTCTGTGAATGGAATCCTGGAATGGTTTGGGTTGGAAGGAGCCTTGAAATTCATCTCATTCCAAACCCCTGCCATAGCAGGGACACCTCCCACTGTCCCAGGCTGGCCTTGGGCACTTCCAGGGATCCAGGGGCAGCCACAGCTGCTCTGGACACCCTGTGCCAGGGCCTGCCCACCCTCCCAGCCAAGAATTCTTCCCCAATATCTTTGCTAACCCAAATTTATTCTTCCTCTCCAAAGCTCAGCCAGGATTTATCCCCTCAGTGTCCCTCACTTAGAGTGGGGCTAAATCCTTTCTTTGAAGGAGAAATATATTATCCCAATGATGATGCTGAAGGTGACTGGGAAGAATTTTCCTCTTAGTGAAGGAAAAGGGACCTCACACCCTTTGAATGCCCACCCCAGGGTGCTTTAATCCAGCTGCTCCAGTGCTCCAGAGCTCTGCCAGTGCTCCAGCTCGAGTGGATGCCTGCGAGGCTGTGATGGATGAGTTGATTTTCTCTTTCCCTCTGGAGTTCAAACACTCTGCATTGATTTGTGTCCTCGTTTGGGTGCTGGGGGAGAGGCCAGGCTGGGAAGCAGCTCTGCCTGTCGTCCATCAAAGCCTCCCAGGGCTTTGTCTTCATTCCCACTCGGCTGCTCCTTCACGGAATTGCGGCTGGGCCCCTGCCAGGGGCTGGAGCTGCTGCTGGGAACCCTTCAGCACAGGCTGGTGAAACAGAGACAGAAAAATGGCATTCAGGGCACCAAACCCAGCCCTCTGCTCTGTGCTGAGTGCTGAGCTCAGCTCTCCATCCAGGGAGCTGGGGATGCTCTTCTCCCATGGAGAGGGGTGGCTGAGATCCCTGTGATGCCTTAGATTTTAGCTTTTCCATTTTCCAGACTCTACACTGCATTGGGGTGTGACTCTGAGCTTCATATGAAGTGTCAGCAAGTTCTCCTCACAGCTCAGACAGACAGAACAATCCTTTGCCAGAACCATGACACAGAACAATCCTTTCCCAGATCCAAGGACACAGAACAATCCAGAACCAAGGGCACAGAACAATCCAGAGCCAAGGGCACAGAACAATCCAGAACCAAGGGCACAGAACAATCCAGATCCAAGGACACAGAACAATCCTTTCCCAGCCCAGATCCAAGGGCATCGCTGCAGCTTCAGCCCCAAAAGTGCAAACACTGAATTGAGGGGAGCAGCCTGGGAGGGTGGGACTGCAGAACCTGGAGCTGGAATGGGACAATGAACCCCAACATGGAAATGAACCAAAACTTGTAAAAGTGAGAACTCGTGACTCGGGGTCCATCTTGGGTGTAGCCATGGCCAGGCTCTGGTACTGCCCAATGTGAATCCTTTGAAGGCTTTTTAATAAATCCCTGCTTTATTCCTTTAACTCTATCTGGCCTCTGTCCCAGGGAGCCTCTCCAGGCATCTGCAGGGTGTGGATGATGCAGGGCATCTCTGAATGGAGCCTTGGCATCCTGGGCATGGAGAGTTTGATCTCTTCCCTCCTCAGTTCTCTGTGCTCCCTGTTCATCCCTATCTCCATCAAACATTGGGATAAAATGAGGGGAGCACTGGGCTTTGTGCGTCTAAGGGAATTTGTTTGGAAAATAATCCCATCCTCAGAATCCTCAGGGAGCCTCTTGCCTGATCCCTGGTCTTTGCTGGGTACAGCAGTTTCCTTTCATGAGCCCAGTTTTGGTTTTAATTCATTCACAAAAAAGCTGGACAGGACCCTGGAGCACTCAGGGCTCGTTGGGTGCTGGGTTTTTCCTGTCCTGGAGCAGCCTGGCAGGAGCAGGAGGCTCAGCCTCACCTCAGGCTGGTGATCACAGAATCATGGAATTGTTTGGAATGGAAAAGACCCAGAGGATCACCCTGGATCTAGAGGGGTTTGTACAGAGGCACCTGCTGGTCCCAGAGCTCGTGGCCTTGGCAGAAGAGGCAGGAGCTGAATTATCCAGGGAATTCTGCTCCTCCTTCCCCCACTGAGGAGTGCCCAGGATGTCCCTGCTCACGGAGCTGTGTTGCTCTGGAGACAGAAAACATTTGCTGTGAAACCCTGGACACATGAATAGTTTCTCCAAGGAGAAATACCCCCAAAAATGCCCTGCCAGGAGGCACTAAGGTAAACTGTCCCCAGCCAGGCTGTGACATCCCTTCCTTGGTCACAGCCAGTCCAAACCCTGCTCTTAGAAGCACCTGCCAAGAGATGGGGTGGATTTATGAAGCATTAACACCACCAGTTCCCAGGAAAATCACTTCCATGGGGTGCTGGGATGTTGGAAAATCTTCTCAGGATGCAGCTGGGACATCCTGGGCTCTCTGCCTGGGGTGGGTGATGTGACACTGGGGACATCTGTCCATGCTCCAAAGCCATAACCAGTCAGAGCTAAACAAAAATTTTAGATTTGTGACCTGGGCTGCTGAGTCATTGGAGGGAGAATCAATTCTCCCACTATAATGGTAATTTTTGGGGGGTGTCTCTCCCTCCTACCACCTGGGAAGCTTTATTAGGACTATTGATTAGGCTTTATTCATTAAACAGCAGTGGTGGGAAATGGAAAAGTCAAGGAAGAGCCCCCAGAGCAAAAAAACCTAAAAACCTGCAGGCAAAACCCCCAGGGGTCTGCCCTGCCTTTGGGGAACCCCAGTGAGGGCTCCCAGTTTGGCTGTACTGTGATTTTTCCCTGGTCAGGGTGTGGGTTTTATTTGCTTTGTTTGAAATGCTGTTGTTTGTTAGTATTGTTTGGTTTTTTTTAACTGCTTTGATGGTTGAGGGGTTTTCCAGATTAAAATCTTCTCCATTTTTTTTTTTTAATTTTTTTTTTTTTTACTTTCAAGGGATGCACTGGAAGCTTTAAAGGGGTTGGGAGTTACATAACAGAGTTTGATTTTTATTTTTACAGCGAGGGGCTAAGCTCTGTAAAGCCTCCACGAGCTTAAAAGACACATCTCCAAGAATCCTCCTGTGCCTTCCCTGTCACCCAGCCCCGGGCTATCCCTGGATTTTATCCCAGCAGCTGCATGTGCTGGGATCAGCGTCTCCTGTGGCTCCCTGTGCACAGACAGCCCTTTCCTCACCCCATGGATTTGGGATCTGGGCTTCCCTGTGCTCCTCCATCAGCTCCACGTAGCTTACAGCAGCCAAATCTGTGTTTGCCAACATTTACACGGGACCAGGAATTCCAGCGTGCCCTGGGCTCTGGGGATGCTCCAGTCACAGCTCCCCTGGAAATCCTGGGTTTTGCAGCCAGCAGAGCAAATTCCAGTTTGGATGTGTTCTAAATTCCAGCCTTTCCAGCCCAAATACACAGCTCTGGGGACGGCAGCATGTGCAGGGAAATCCCAGGTTCAGCTCCCTGGGATATCAGGGAGGAGATATTTTTTCCCCAGCACAAAGAGAAAAAAAACCAAAACAAATTCACAACGCATAACCCTGAGGGAGAACAAGACCTGACCTATTTTTATCTCCTGAACTGACTACAGCTGAAGACTTGACTCCCCAGAGAAAAGTCACTTCTCCAGGACAAATGTGAGTTGTCACATGGGGGAGGACGTGGTTTTCCACTTGGATTTCCCTCCCTGCCTGAGCACAGCCCGTGCTCACAAGGATTTACAGATATTTTTTAGCTCTGAAATTCAGACCCAGGGCCAAACTGGGGCTGGCTTAGCTTGGAATTGTCCAGTGTGAGGAAAATGTGGGTGGGCAAGCTCAGCACACGGTGGAGCTGGGCAGGGAGCCATCCAGTGAGGCCATAAATGAATATAAAATGAGGCTGAATACTTTTGTAACATAACCCAACGCAGGGATAGCATGGAATAAAAAGCAGGAAGTGATTTAAAAGCATGGAGTTCCTCTGGGGGAACATTAGCTCATGGTTCAGGGCCACATCTCATCCCAGGGCCAGGTGGGAATTGTCCTTTCAGGCCTGGTTTTGCAGTCCTGGGTTTGTTTTTTTTCCAGATTTTTGAAGCACCATCAGCCCCAGCCTGGTGCAGGAGGGCCCTGAAGATGGAGGGGCTGCTGCTCCCTCACCTCTCTTGGGGGTTTTACTCCACAGTCCTTGGTTGGGTCTGTGCCCAAGGGTTTGAGATCCTGACAGGGATCAGATCTTTTATTCAGGGACCAAATTCATCCTCTCACCAGCTGGAGGGAGACCTCTTTACATTAATAACAATAATAATAAAAATAATAATAATAATAATAACCCTTGAACTTGCACCTTTCCAGCCCTGCCTCATCACCTCTCATGTCTTGGACCAGGCCTTGCTTTGGCTTTGTGGGGACCTGACATCCTGTCCAAATTTGTTTTCTAGAAAGACTCCATCCAGAAGTTTTCTCCCAAATTTGCCCTAAATCAGGACAAATCCTAAAATTGTCCCAGAATTTCCTTTAACCCAGGAAGGGTGGGAAAAGCAGCAAAACCAGAGCAGCATCCAGTTTATTCCACCACTGCCCTGCAGCTCAGCCTCTCCTCCTCCTCTCCCACCTCCAAATCCATCCCAAATCTGCTGCCTGGGACACTTTGGTGCTGCTGGGCATTTTTGGCAGCGAGGGGTTGAGAGAGTGGCTCCATCAGAGCTTTTTTTAGCCTCAGGCTTAAATTTTTGTGCTCTGTTTTATCCTCTGACCCCTAATAATCCCCGAGTGAAACAGGAGGAAAGAACAGTGATGAGCTGCTGAGCTTGGAGCATCTTCGAGAGTTTTTGGAGATCCCTGAGGAGGAAGAGGCTGAGCCAGGAGGGTTTTGGATTTCTTTGCCTCTTTTTCCTTTAAAAGCAAACAAAAAGTATCCACATGCACCTCAAGCGCTGAAGTGCTCTGTGCTAGGAAATGACAAAAATATTAATTTCTTGACTAGGTGCCTGAGTTTTTAAAGCTTACAGAGAGTTCCTGGGCACATAGCAAGGCAAAAATAACACAGTGGAGTGGGAAGGGCAGAGATGGAGAGGGGAGAAAGGAGGAGGGAGTGGTGGCTTACATCTCTTCCAGCTGGGCCTCATTGGGGTGCTCTGGACAACCAGAAATGCCCAGCATGGCTTGAATGGACTCCAGCCTTTAAAAAACAGGCTCCCTGCTCAGGCTGATGTGACTTTTGTGAGGGTTCTCTGCCCTCGTGCAGCCCACAGCTGTGCCCCCTCTGTAACGTGCCTCTCACCACTGTTGGGTGGGCACAACAAAAATCCGCTCTGATTCCAGGGCAGGAGCTTGGAATAAAAGGGCCAGGCCAAAATCATGTCCAAAAACAGCTCTGCAGAGGCTGCTGGGGTTGGAGGAGCCACAGAATTAATTTAATTTTATGTGGTTTTTGGGGTGGTTGGTTGTCCTGGTTTAGGGCGAATTTGGGAAAAAAACCTCTGGATGGAGTCCCTCTAGAAAATGAATCAGAACCCACAGCTGGTTCGGGACAGGAAAAATTTCCTTGGAGGAAAGTGGAAAAAAGTTGTTTATTTAACAGTCAAAGCACTCCCCAGCACAACAAATGAACAACCCTGAACAGCAAACCCTCAGTGTGCCCCCAGAGATGCCAAATTCAGAAAGTCTCTCCCGGGGCTGGAGCTCGGCTCAGTTGCTGTCGGTCCCTCAGGGCTGGCAAAGGCCGGGCCCAGGCCAGGCCCGGTGGGACACAGGTGGGAGCTCCTGGGGCCCTTTGGGTGTTTAACCAGAGCAGGGTCAAACAGTGCCAAGGAAAAGGGAAAAAACACAGTGTGGAGAACTTGTGTGCCTCAGCTGGCCAAAAACTGACAAAAAGCAAAGGAGAGCTCTGTGCCACCATCCACACTGCAGCCAGCACAGGCCGTGTGTGAGGGAAAGCTGCAAACTCTGATCTTTATGTTTAGAAAAAACTGCCTCAGCCATTGCACCGCTTCTCCTTCACTCTCAGATCCAGTTTTTAAAAGGAAAACACTTATTTCTGAGCTAAAGAGATGAATGGGGATCCAATTCAGCATCAACCCAGGACAGTGGTGCACCTGAATGTTGTTTTCCTGTAAGACACAGCCCAAAGTCCAAGGACATTTCTTTAATCACTTTATCCTGTTGTAGGTGAGATATTTGCTGTTAATTCTTTGTCCCATTTGTGCTTCTCTGCACTCAGATTAACTCCTTGGTGGGGCATTAAGAAATTGCCAATGAAACAGACATTCTGGAATGGGAGGGATTTTCTGTCTGGGAGCAGCTCCTGGCTGAACCCTGGAGTGGGGACAGGCAGGATTTGAATGTCAGTTATTGGCAACACTTCCTAAAGTGCATTGCAGTTTGGCAAACCCTGGGGTTTGTGTCACTGGATGTATAAAAACTGTATTTCATAGATTATTCACCTATTTAATCTTTTTTATTCCTTTCTCTTTCCTTCATGTACCAGTTTTCCCAAGCTTCAGGCTCCCAGGAATGGAGAATAAGGTTGGAAAAAGCAAAATAAACTGGTCAAGATGAGACATCTTAGGTGGTTAGGGGAGATTGGATCTTCTGTACCTGCACCTAAAAATGACTGTGGATAAAAATAATCTAAACTCAACCCCAAAATATTTAATCTTTTTTTTTTTTTTTTTAAATAAATGGGATATCAGACCATGAGCAAGATGAAAGCAGAATGTGGGAAGACAACATGGAAATCACTGATTGTCCTCCAGGAGAAGTATCCATCAGGAATATGCCCAGTAATGGGTAGATGGCAATCCCTGAATGATTTTACTTTTGGATGCTGAACACAAAGTTCCTGCTGAAGGTTTCCTCCAAACCTTCCTGTGGAAATTGTTTAGAAATACTGGCATTTTGCAATGAATAACAATATCAGTGGAAAAGTCCTCCTGGAATATTTGCCTTGAACTCCCCTGAGCCTGTGCATTAATCCAGGTACCATGTTCATTTTTATCAGGTTTATTCATCCCTAGAGGCTGAGCCAAAGAGCTTCCAATTTACCCAGGTCATTAGTGATTTATATGATAATTGGATCTAAGTTGATTTTAACTATTTGCTTTAAATCTCTTGGGATTTGTATTCTTGGACATTTTAATGCCACTGGAAATTTCACTGATTAAGCAAAGACAAGTATATGTACTTAATTAGTCCTGAAACCAATTAGTCCTTTGTCAGTCAAATTAATCTTGTATCTGGACTTTAAATGAGTTCTAAGAATTTTGGTGTTTGACCTTTGTGGGCTTGAGGGCGGAGTTCAGCACATTCCCCCGGGATGCTCAGCTTGGTCCTCCTTTGTTTTTTGCTGCCATGGAATGTCTGAAATGCAGTCATGGGTGATCACCAAAATGGAAAAATGGGCATGGGGATGGTGGTGGAGCTGATCTCTTGAGGATGGAAGGCAAAGAAAGAACATTGAAGGGCTCTGTTGGGTCCTCCTGCCCTTGTGGCAATGACCGAGAGGATCTTTGTAGTGTTCAGGACAGACTGACAGGATCCATGGGTGGCCTGGGGTTGTCTGACTGCAGCCTGGATGTGGGAAATGTGATCTTCTTCCCACACAGAGAGCAGGATAATACCTTCTCCCAGTTTTTTGGGTTGTTTTTTTTTAATTATTTTTTTATTTTTTTATTGGGATTGGGATGGATATCCCAGAATCCGAGAATGGGGAAGATTGGGAGGGACCACTGGAGGTCACCCAGTCCAAACCCCAGCTCCAGCAGCTACTCAGGGTTGTGTCCAGACAGCTTTTGGAGATCTCCAGGGAAGGAGACTCCACAGCTGCTCTGGGGAGATCTATTCCCAGATCCCTCCCATCCTTGCAGGACCTCCTGAGGATGGAGATGACCCACCTACATTCCTGCTCTTGTGGGACCCACCAGGACTCTGGCAAGGTGAGCATCACACCCCCACCAATTAAACTCAATTTGGTGTGATCTGGTTTTACCCACAACAAGTTTTTGGGTGTAGGACCCAAACTCTCCAGGAATGTGGCCTGTGGACCCAGAGTCTGACACTTGAGAAATGCCAAAATTTTGGTTCTTTTCCAGGTTTGAGGTGTGCAGCAATGGGTGGAGAGGCATCAGTCAGACCAATGTCCCCAGAGCTGGGGAGGAAGGGGCAGATGGGGGCTCTGGATTTATCCTGCCCTGAGGAGGAGGGAAATGTGATAGAGAGGACTGGAATGTGGTGGTGGGAAAGGCCTGGGAGATGAAGGTGTGGCAGTAAATGTGCCCAATTCCTCTTGTTTCCTCCCAGTCCTTGGCCATCTGAGATTCTGGAAAGTCCACAATTGGATTTTAGGCTCAATTGCAGCCATGCTTGTCCACCCAAATTTATCCTTCACCCTTTGATCCTCCTCCTGCTATGAGCAATTCCAGTGGCTACAAACTGCAGCAGGGAATGACCCCTGGGAATAGACAGAGGAGGTCATTTGGCCAAGGGTCAGGGAGGAAGTCTGAGATGGAGCCGAGAATAAACCCCTACTCCGTTCAGCTGCCTCTCCTGTTCTCCCCAGCAAGACAAACAGCTGGACACATCCAGCCTGCTGGGATCAGGAGCCAAGCCAAAGGTCAGAGCTTGGGCACAAAGATGCCTCTGTCTGCAGGGCTCTGCTCTGGGCTGAGAGTCAAAGCTGGCTCAGATACAGATGGGGATGGGAGGCTCAGGCACAGCAGTGGTTAACTGGGAAAAGAAGCTGGGAGAGAGAGGAGTGTGAAGGGATGAAGGGGTGGAGATTGTGCAGGGAGCAGCTCTGTCCATGGGGTGGTTCATCCCAGTGCTGTGGTCACCAGGAGGAGCCGGGGGTGGCTCAGGTCCCCGTTCTGACCCTGACTCTTGGTGTCATCTTGCTCCACCCGAGCAGTGTGGCCTTGCCCCTCCACAGGCTGGGCTCTCCTCCCTGTAGATGATCCCACCATGATTCCCATCATTTCCAGGAGAGGGCCTGCAGAGCTTTGTCCTGTTGGAGCCTCGTGGTGAGCCCTGTGCCCTTGCTGGGACAGAACTTCCATCCACTCTCTCGTTTCTCAGTAACTGGGGCTCTTTGTCTTGGAGGAGACATTTGGGACTGTTCCTCTGACCAGGGAAGGATTTTGAGGGTTCCTTGCAGTTGGGATAATAATTTTTGGAAGGTGAAGAGCACAGCACCCTGATGTAGATCCACCAGAGTGAAAGGCAGGGAGAGCAGACAGGGAAGGAAGCCAAACCACTGTTGGCTCCAAGGTTTCATTCATGCTCTCTCTGTAGCATCTCTTAAGTGCTTTTAACCCCTGAGAGGCCTTAAAACACATGAATTAATGAATGGCCATTCTTTTCCTCTGATAACCATCCCCACTGTGCAGGACAGAACCTTGCCTTCCTGTCATTCCTGCAGCCTCCCCCATTCTAATCCCAAATCCTTCGGATTCAGTTGTTGTCTCATCCTGTGAACTTATCAGAGGACAGAATTTGACTGGTGCTGTCTGTTCAGGGGTTTCTGTAAATAAACAGTGACACCTTTCCCCTTAGGATAAACCTTCTGCAAGTCCCAAATTAGGAAATCAGGAATTTAGGGAACTCATCCTCCAAATGTTCCCCAGCCTCTCATTCCCTGTCCAGCTGGAGAGGAGCTGTCTGCAGAGAGCTGGGATTTAATTCACTCCCGAGCCTGGATGGATTGTCTGCTCCCCCACTCCAGTTGGGAGCCCTTTCCTAGGATGTCTGAGAGCTGTCATTTATTATCCACAGAAACTATAAGCTGCAATCTATAGCTGCAGCTTCAGTGAAGGGTAATTCCTGCTGCAGCCGGGAGCTGATGCTGTTAAAACGAGACTCTTCCTGCACAAAGCAACCCTTTAATGACTCTCAAATGCAGCTCAGACAACAACCACACCACTTACACCCTCTCCAAAGATCCAGGCTCTGCTAAGTGGATTAACTGCTTAGGGAACTCTCCCAGCGTGGTGGCCAAGCTCCGGCCTTATAATGGACCAATTAAAAGGTCACTGGCACTCAGGATTGCTGCTTCCTCCCTGGAAGAGCTTCCACACTCCCCTCTCCCACCCAAGGCCAACGTTGACATTTTAATGTGTTAACAATGGAGCAATAAATTCATCCTTTGGATTCCTCTTTGCATCCTGGAATGCACCAAAGTGTTAATGCCAGAGATGCTGGGAAGCACAGGCAGCAGGAAAACCTTGTCATCAAGGCTTTATCAGGAAACTCTTTCCGTGGGGACAGATTCCTTGTCACCTGCTCTGACACTGACTCCTGTGGCTCAGACTGGAGGCACCCTGGATTTGCCAGCTGGAAAACACATTTCACATTGTGCTGGCAGCACAAAGCCACCATCAGCCCTCGCCCAGGGATATTATTCCAGCCCTTGCCCATGGATATTATTCCAGCCCTTGCCCATGGATATGATTCCAGCCCTTCCCCATGGATATGATTCCAGCCCTTGCCCATGGATATGATTCCAGCCCTTCCCCATGGATATGATTCCAGCCCTTCCCCAGGGATATTATTTCAGCCCTTGCCCAGGGATATTATTCCAGCCCTTGCCCATGGATATTGTTCCAGCCCTCGCCCATGGATATTGTTCTGCCACAGGAAGGTTCCCAAGTCCTTGCAGGTGTGCTGCCCCTCAATCCATGGCTGGATTTGATGTCACCTGGTGGGAGAGCCCCAGACATCCTGCTGTGATCACAGTAAGCCACCCAGATGGGTGATTCCAGGGAAACCCTGCTGAGGATGGGACACGAAACTTTCCCATTTTTGGAGGATTCCCCAACACCTCTCTCTCTCTTTTCTTTTCTTTTTTTTTTTTTTTTTTAATATTACTTTGGCAAGCAGGGGGATATGTGTGAGGGGGGTTAATTCCCAGCAAGCCGGCTGCAATCCTTCTGCTGTCACCTGCCTGTCTGGTCCCTAACCTTGAATGATGCACCCTGGCACCCCCAGGGACTTCCTCTGATTGATTGATCCCTATCTAAGCTGGCAGATGAAGGAGGATATTTACTGCACAGCCAAGAACCCTTCAGAAAGATGTTTTATTGAGGCTGCTCGGAGGAGAGGAAATGCAATAAAACACCGAGACAAAAGAAGAGAAGTAAATACAGCCTGCTACCTGTTGGAAAAGAGGAAAATACAGCCTGCTACCTGTTGGAAAAGAGGAAAATACCCCCTGCTGCCTTTCAGGCCAGAGCAGGAGCTGGAACAGCCCATCCTGCCCATTCACACGGGTCACTCTTTGGCCATCACCTGCAGAAAGGGATGGCTGCTGTTCTCCGGCTGATGTATTGACCCAATAAAAGGTATTATTACATTGCCTATCACCACTGACAGCAGCAGAGTGCTTTGGAGAGAGTGATGGCTCCCTTTGGAGATGCTCAGAGCAGGAAGGAGTGGGTGTGGATGTGTGTCAACACGGGAGATTCCTCTGTCTGGAGGGAGCAGGGCTCTCCAAAGACAGTCGGCAGGAACAGCTGCTTCTTTCTGGAGTGGATTTTGTAGAAAGGGGAATGCAGCTTTCAGTGCTTTAAACTGAAGTGCAGAGCACGTTTAGATCCCAAGGATGGATGTTCACCACTCCTGCTGGTTTCAGCTCTGGCAGCTCTGAGGCTGTTTTTTATCAGCAAATTGACTCCTGCAGAAGATGTGGGGTCAGAAATGTGCACAGCACACGCTTCCTCCACAGCGTATAAATCCATAGGGGATTTAAGAATTTCTGGTATTTCTCCTGGGTTTTGCTGTCTGATCCAGGGGCTCTGTAGTGAAATGCAGGAGCAGCTCCTCTCCCTCCCTCAGGTACCCCAGCTTCCCTTTTGCCCTGGTCCTCACCTCCCAGCAAGGCAGCCTGGTACCGTTTATGGGCTGGGAAGGGATCTCACCTCCTAGAAAGATAAGAAGTTTTTGGGCTGAGAGGGGATTTCTCCTCCCAGAAGGATATAAAGCTGTGTCTGAAGCCGGTTCTCAGCTGCTGGAGGAGATGATAATCCCGTGGGTGAGATGTCCCATCTTCAGGGCTCAGGGCTCTGGGACTTCCCCATTTTTGGTCACTGGTGTCACCTCTGTACCATCCACATGGCTGGTGGCCCCATGCCTCATTCCTGGAGTTCTTTACCTGGAATTTGGCCTGGACTGGCCCCAGCTGTAAGAACACAGATGAGTTTCTGCTCTTGACAGGATAATCCTTCCTTCCTCTCCTGCCACAGGACCCAGGGACAGCTTCAAGGCAAAGCCCAGGGGATTATCTGCCCGTGGCTTTGTTCCCTGCTCTGGAGGTGCAGCGATTACACGGAGGCACCGTGGCTGATTAGTCAGCGCTGATTATCTCATTCACAAAAAACAGCTCCTTTTGGAACTTCAAATGCTGCTCCCGAGCTTTGTGATGCACGGAGGAGTCACAGGGAGACAGGGAGGGATGCTGAGCAATTCAATCCAGAGCTTTTGTGGCCATGTGCCCTGGAAATTCGTAGTAATTGTAAAATTTGCTGCACGTTCCCAGCTGCAAGCCTGGCAAACACCCCTGTGCCTCCTCCTTTTTGTTAGGTTTG
>VZTB01007077.1:0-12864 GCA_013397245.1 Thryothorus ludovicianus
GGAGTTCATCCTGAAATTCTGATTCCACAGCATGGAGTCACCCAGAACTGCTTTGGTCACGAACAGAATGTGTCTGGAATGTGGGCAGGGGCAGAGATCTCAGTGAATCGATGATCTCACAGGTCTTTTCCAACCTAAATGATTCCATGGAAGATTGAGGAGAGCAACACCATCCTGAGGGCAGCACCACTGCCACGGGTCTAAAATGGACAAGGTTGGACAGGGCTTGGAGCAACCTGGCCCAGTGGAAGGTGTCCCTGCCCAGGGCAGGGGGTTGGACTGAGATGATCTTTAAGGTCCCTTCCCACCCAAACCATTCCATGATTCTAAAATGATCCAATGGGCTTCAATGAGCTGCATGTGGCTGGGAATGAAATGGGGCAGGATGAGGAAAGGCATCGATGCAGTGACAACAGCTGACCCTGTGAAAACCTCAAAAAGAACTTGTGCCCACTGTGAGAGCTGCAAGGAAGAGCTACAGCACCTCCTCAGAAGCAGGGCCCAACCTCAGGCCTTCCTCTGGAGGTTTTTCCAAACTTATTTCAGACCCCTGCTCCCAGAGAGGGCCTGAAATGTTCACAGCGAGTTCCAAGCATCTTCCCAGCCTTTAGTGCTTCCTGACTACCAAACTGAATTCTTAATCCTTAGTGGGTAGTGAGTACATCCAGTCCTACACATCACAATGCTTTAATTGTGGGAAGCTGATCTTTTCCTTTCCTCCTTCATCCCAGTTTTACCATTCCTCATGCTTTGTGCTAAATGTTAAATCTTCTTCCCACTTGGATGCACTGTCCACCTTCTCAAGGTCCTTTTTGATGGAAAGGACCTGAGTGTGGACACCAAACCACATCCAAGACCAGCATGGAGCCCGTGTGAATCCTCCAGTCCCTCACTTTCACCCCAAGAGAGAAGAAACCAACCAGTCCAATTCTCCACCATCTGGCCTGGAGATTGGGAAGGAGGATTTTGTCCCAGTTCTCCTGGTTTGTTTTACCAACTACCCCATCCAGGAATTGATGAAATGCCCAGCAGTCCCATTTTCCCTTGGCCTTCCCTTTGTTTTTTCCTTTTGAATGCTTGAGACTCATGTGGATTGTGATTCTCCTGTGGATGAGTTCCTGACAGGGTTTATTTCCACCTTTTTTTCTTTTCCTAGACCACAAAGCAAGTAGGTGCAGCTTCATGTATAAAATAACAGCTCATCTTTCAACTCGCTGAAAAAACTCCAACTGCCTCAGCAACCCCTTCCTGCCTCCAGGCCATGATGCTGGGAAGCAGAAAGGTGGAAAAAACAACAAGGAAAGGGAATTTTACCATAATAAATGTCAATGCACTTAAGGAGCACATGTTTGCTTTCACTGGGCTCAGATCCAGCGTGTGTTCTCTTAATTACCCAGAGCTGGGACCTCTCCCGGGGTGGATCGAGTGCCAGGGGCTGCATGAGATGGAGCTGAGTTGGGTCGTTTTTCCTGGCTACAGCTGCTTGGAAGTGTATTTCCTGAAGTGGCTTCCCTTTGGGAATGGGTTGTGCTCATCACTTTCAGGGGAGATGTTTGTTGCGAGGAGGGAAATTGAAAAGGACGGCTTTCCCTGGAAATGTCTGTCCCTGTAAAACGAGATGAGAGACAGCTCCTGCTTGGAAGTTACATGTTTCTGGGGCTTATCACACTCATTTGACACCAGTGTAATCAGATTAGAGTCTATCTGTTAGCAGCAGTTGGACGCTATCAGAATTACACAGCTCAAAGGCATTTCCAAGCTGGATGTTCCTTCCACGGGGAAATTTTTGCTTTTCACCTTTCCACAGCAAAACCTGGCTCTGAAGTTCCCAGGAAAAGCTGCAACCTCCACCCTGTGCTGCTGCTGACCCTCAAAAAGGGGAAGGGATGCTCAGTGATTCCCAAAAATGTTGTGTAGCCTCCTCTCCTCTGAACACCCCGAGGGCTCTGAGCTCCCTACAGGCACAGCAGCACTTGGCCCTTCCCGTGGATTTCCTGCAGGCAAGGGGAGAGTTTGTCCTAGAGAAGGACATTTTTCCTTTCCCTGGGGATATTTACAGTGGGGAGAAGGAGCTGGATGCAGCAGAGGCCTGGGGAGAATTGGGCAATGGTGGTGAGACTTCTCCTGCACTGGGGGATTGCTGGGAGCCTGGGGCCACAGTGGCAAAGCAAACCAGAGCTTAGGGAGCTCATTTAACAAATTGAATCTTCTCCCTCTCCTCAGGGGGATTGCATCCTCTGGCAGCCTTAGGCAGGATCNGTCTTCATCCACGAACTCACAAACTACCAACCAAATTGTCACGCCCAAATTCCTCTCCTCACCAACCTGAGTCACAGAATGCCCAACAGTCCCATTTTCCCTTGGCCTTCCCTTTGGTTTTTTTTTCCTTTTGAGTGCTTGAGACTCCTGTGGATTGTGATTCTCCTGTGGATGAGTTCCTGACAGGATTTATCTCCACTTTTTTTCTTTTCCTAGACCATGAAGCAAGTAGGTGCAGCTTCATGTATAAAATATACATATTTCAACTCGCTGAAAAAAATTTGGGTTGGAAAAGGCCTCCAAGATCACCGAGCCCAAACTGTGACCCATCACCTCCCTGTCACCCAGCCCTGAGCACTGAGTGCCACATCCTTGGATGCCTCCAGAGACAGGGACTCCTCCACCTCCCTGGACAGCCCTTTCCAATGCCTGACCACCCTTTCCATGAAGAAATTCCTCCTGATGTCCATCCTGAAGCTCCCCTGGCACAGCTTGGGGCATTCCCAGCACAGTGGAGGAAGATTCTGCAGTGCCTGAGGGCAGGAGTGGGGGCTCCTCTCCATCCAGGAGCTGCTGGGATCAACTCCCCACCCCATTATTGTGACTGCAGCTCACCTTCACGTGTCTCTCTCATCTCTCCAGCTCTGCTTTTCCCTTGCACCCAAACCCCTGCAGTAAATCCTTCTTTCCCCTCCATCTCTTTTCCACCCTGTAACACACCAAAATAGCTGTGCCAAATTCCAGGGCTGGAATGGCTGCAGATCCCGGAGCCTTGAGGGATTTAGTGGGGCTGGTTGATGGTAACACCTGCTTTTCACAGCTCACTAAAAGCACTGGAGGGCCAGCACTGGATCCTGTGTGCAGCTGGACAGGGCAGGACTTGCCAAACTCCACTTTAGAAGCCCAGGAGTTGAGGAATTTGAGGACAGAAGCTGCTTTTGCTCATTTTTGTAGGTGGCTTTCCACCCGTGGGTAAGTTGTTTAAGCATCCAAAAAATTTCAGTACAGGAAAACTCACCCTGTCTTCGTTTTAAAAAGCCAATAACACTTAAGGCTGGTGAAATTTAGTCCAGGGAGGCTTTCTAAAATTTTTTTCCCTCTCTTTTGTCACATTCACTCTTGGACAGACTCCCCAGGGAATGGGCACAGCCCCGAGGTTGCCAGGGTTCCAGGAGGGTTTGCACAAAGCTCCCAGGGATGCACAGGGTGGGAATTTTGGGGTGTCTGTGCAGGGCCAGGAGTTGGACTGGATGATGCTGGTGGGTTCCTTCCACCTCAGAATATTTCACAATTCCATGAGGTTAAGTAGGTTGTCATCCAGCTTAAAAAAAACCCAAATCCTTCTGATTTTCTTCCTGGATTCCAAGCCTCCAGAGAAAGGGCTTTGCTGTGGCATGTGGTCAATTAAAAAAGCTCCTCAACAAGACCAGGACTGTCCCAATCACCTACAGTTCCACCACAGCGGCTCTGCTGGACTTCTTGGTGTCTCCAGGTGCCCCCAGGGAATGTTCAACACTTGTTTGATCCAAGGATTTCCACATTTGCCTTGCCCATGATCTGTAAAATGCTGGACTGAAAGGCACCTTGAGTAGAACTCACGAGATTCCACTCAAAATGTGCATTTTGAAAGCCAGCCTGGACTGAGAATGTGGAATAACACCAAATTATGGTTGAGCTCTTGGTAGGAAAGGTCTTCTCCGAGCCAAAGCCATTTATTTCGGAATTGTGAACCCAAAGCAGAGCCAGCTGTGGGCTCACAGGCCCTGGCTGGTTGTAGGATCACAACACTCCAGCTGTGTGTGCTCAAACCACCCCAAAACTGCACAAACAGGTCTGTGTTTCCTCCCTCAGAAAGAAATGACAGCCTGACGTTTGGGTGAAATCTCTGTTTGTCAATCCCGGGACTTTGGAATGTGGTGGACCAGCAAGTTTCCCACGAAATACCCCAGGGAAGGTGAAGAACCCTCAAGTTCTGGATCTTGGTGGGAAGAGAACCCACTTAATCCCCCAGCTCGTGTCCCTGTAACAGGATTAACCACTGATAAAATTTGGTTCTGGCTGTTTGGAGTTCATTCTAAGGAGCAGGGAGAGAAGTAACGCTGGTAAATTCTTGTGGATTGTGCAGAGATTTTAAATCCCTCTGCATCCTCTGAGTGTCAAAGGCTGAATTAATTTGTGTGGGTTTGTTGGGCTTATTTTTTTTTTTGCTTTTAAGGGGAATGGGTGTGAGGTTCTCCTGTGGCAGGAGGGGTCTGAGGACAGGGAGGCAGGGTCAAATCCACGAGGAGAGCTCAACTCCTTCAACAAACAAAATTCCAAGTTTTCTCTGAATCCAGGCAGGACCACGGGAGATAATTCAGACCACTACAAATTCTCCTCAGAAGCCCTTTCTGCAAAGCTGCTTTCATTTCCCAGCTGCTTTGGAGATAGGAAGGTACCAGGAGGATATTTTCAGCCTAACATGAAAGCACAATTTTTTTCAAGTAAAGAAAAAGTACTTGAGATTTTTTTTCCAGCCCTTTTCTGTGCACTGCCCAAGAAATGTGTCGTCAGCTCGTCCCTGTGCCAAAGCTTCCTTATTTACATGAATTCCCAGGAGGGGATTGACTAAGCTTTCCATTACTCCACAGCATCTTGGCTTCTGCACAAAACCACTACAAGGCTTGGAGGACTAAAATATATAAAGTTATTTTGAATGGGGGGGGTAGAGAAGTTGCTGTCGACTGAAGGTGACTTTGTTTTCCATCTTAATTTTGCTAAATAAATCAATTTATACTAATTTTGCAATTTTGAGTGGATCCCGGGAAGGATTCTTCCTAAATCTGGGAAGTTATGACTTGATCCAGCACTGCTGCAAATAAATGACCTGTGCTTCTAAAATCTATTGATTTTTTTCATCACTTGACCCTTGTTCTGCCTGGAAATTGTCCCACCAGGTCCTGAACTCTGCTACCTCCTGGCAGAAAAATCTTCCATCTGAGTTGCAATAAACACAATTATTTTTGGCTTCGTTGTATTTCTAAGAGAGCCACAAAGGACATAAATCCAGTTATAAAACCCCAGGACATCCGAGAGGGGCGAAATAGGAAAGCGCCGCGTGTGGCAAACACGGCCTGACAGCTGCAAAATGAATAATTCCTGACTATCAAGGAATCAGAGCAGAAATCAGCCCCAGCCACAATCTTTGGCTTGTAAAGGAAAGGATTTCAGGGACTTGGGGAAGGGAGTTTATCACCACGTTGCACATTTTTCCATCTTTGCTGTCAAAGCCAAGCCCTGTCCATTCTCCATTCCAGCGTCCCAGGCTGGGATAACTTCGCTGCAATTTCCCTGTCGTGGCAGTGGCAGCTGCTCTGCTCCTAATCCAGCTGACACCACGAGTGCCTTTAATTAACAAGGAGGGAACGGGATGAATTAAACCTCGAGGTCTGACTCATTAACAATTGAGAGCATTTAGACGAGGCGTTTTCCCTGCAGGGCGGTGTGATTATTAATTACAATGATCCGGCAGGCTGATACTCCTCGGGATCCACGGCAAGGTATTAAATATTGTAGAGGAATAATTCGTGCCGTTCAATCCACAAGAAAGGTTTAGAATGATGCTGGTCCCTTTATGTCGGAACTGTCTCTGTCTCTGCTATTTTGCAGAGATTCCCACAATGTTCAGTCTTTTTACCTCAGCGAGAGACGGGCGAAAGAAGCAGAAACTCCTCAGGTCTCGTGTTCGAGGTTGTTTATTTTCTCTTATCTAAAACATTCTCTCTGTGCCCTGCCGAGCTCCTTCCAGCAAGACAGTCGAAGGCCTTCTCCCACCCTCAGAGGTGGTGCTTATCTTTTATTCTATAAGCTACGTACACATTATTTACTAATTTTTTCCAATACCTATTCTCCACATCAGACAGTCAGATTTTACCCTAAACCAATCATTCATGTCCCCGTCACCGAGAAGATGGAGATGGAAGAAGAAGAAGGAAGAAACCTAAAAACCACGAGGTTCCTCCATCTTAGAATTCTCTCACCCCCCTGTACCAAACTCAAAAACTACTTTTACACCCTGTGACAAACTCACTACTGCTCTATTTAAACTCCTGTGACCTGTAATTCTTCTTTTAAGGTTGGCAATGGTTCCCATGGGCTAAAATCCAACCCACAGGTGTTCTGGGCTGTGTGCCAGGGTCTCTGAGACCCCTGCCCAGGTCTCTGAACCTCCAGGATAGCCAGAGGCAAATCCTGTGTTCTCACACCTTTAGGCACGAAGCATCCATGTGGATGTTCCCAAACTTTGCCAGTCCCTCTGGCTGCTGGGGAGGAGATGTGCAGCTCCCAGTGACCCCATGGCTGACCAAACACGTTGTGCTTCATGATTTAAACATAGATATTCTGCTGAATGATTAATCAGCATGACGAGGATGGAAAAATTCCTACTTTCAGGTATATATATATATATTTATTTACTTTTCTTTCAGGGACAGCACAGGTGAGGTGTCAGAGGGATGAGATTTAAAAAGGGAGAAAGGGATCATCCTTTCCTCATCCACCCAGCACGCTGGGAAATTCCTCCCTCAGCACTTCTCAACCATCCTTGTCCTGGAATCCCACACTGAAGGAATCAGGAGCTAAAACCTGCGTGGGTTGGAGATTTTGTGTTTAATTTTGGGTTCCACCAGCAGAGATGGAAAGGGAGCTTGATCCCAGCTTTTGGATTGTGTTTGTTTCACAGGATCTGCATTAATTCTTCCCTAAATCACTTGGCTGCAGGAAAAAACTGCTTTTATTTGTTTATTATTGTGATCTTTCAGTGCTTACAGGGCGCCTTTAAGACAGATGGGGACAAACCTTCCAGCAGGGCCTGTTGCAACAGGATAATGGGTGATGGTTTTAAACTAAAATAGAGTCAATTTAGATGAAAAATAAGAAAGAAGTTTTTTATTATGAGGCTGATAAGCACTGGCACAGGTTGCCCAGAGAAGCTGTGGCTGCCCCATCCCTGGAAACATTGAAGGTCAGCTTGGATGGGGCTCTGGTGCAGCTGAAGATATCCTTTAAAGGTCACCTGTCAGCCAGGTACCCATTTTCAGAGATTTTCCAACATCCACTAAAGCATTTTGAAAACCTTCACTGACTTGAATTTCTCAGTGCTGCTCCTTAAGGAATTTCTCAGTTTGGGGTCCTGCTTTGCCCCCATCACCCAGCTTGATCTGAACTGACATAAACTCGTCGGTTCCAAGCTCGTTTTAAACTGCAGTTTCTCAAACCTCTCCCTTTCTTTCCAAAATAAAGTCTGAAGTACCTCCACTCCCGCGGCTCCCTGTGATGCTGTGTGTGCTGCCTCACTGCACGTGTCCTGGGTTGCAGTGCCAGCTGTCCCCAGCCGTGTGAATTCTGTCACCATCTGCTGAAACCAGGGCAGGGGGTGGGGTGGGGTAACCCTCTGTGCATGGCCCAGCTGTTAAAAACCAGCTGGGGCAGTTTCTTTGTCTCTTCCATGACCCATCCTCCCTCCAGGCACAGATCTTCTGCTCATGGGCCACTGAGTGCCACTGATAAAATTCCATCATCCCACTGGGAAATGCTCCAGCCAGGGGGAGGAGCCAAACATTCCCACCTGGATATAATCTGAGAATTGGGACACCAAGGCAGCCTTTGCCACTGGACTCCCAGAGGAGTCCCAGGCCCATCTGTCTCCACTGCACCTTCAGCAGAGGCTGCACCTTTCTGCAGGATCCCTGCTCCAGCAGAGCCACCTGTGCCACTGCAGGAGGGCTGCAGCCACCATGGGATGGCACTGCCACCAACCCCTGAGCCACAGGGCTCAGCTTGGATTCTGATTCTGGTTTTTTGTAATACTGCATTTCTTGTTTTATTTTAGTTCTCCTAATAAAGAACTGTTATTCCTATACCCATATATTTTCCTCAGAGCCCCTTAAATTCAAAATTGTAATAATTGGGAGGGAGAGACTTTTCATTCTCCATTCCATGGAGGTTCCTGCTTTCTTAGCAGACACCTTCCTTGTCATTCAAACCAAGACAGCACGTTACACCAGCAATCTTCTTCTCAGCTGCAAACACCCATGGCAATGATTTTGTATCATCAGCTGGGTCATTGGCAGAAATGTGACAGCCAGAGAGAGGCCTCAAGCTCCCTGTGTTACTCCAGCACCAGCTCTGCATTGATTTTGGCCAGGAAGCCAAGAAGCAAAGCCATGATCCTTCCCTTTCTGTGCCGGACTTGGAGAATGACCCACGAATTTTGGGCAGGCAGCACCACACGATATTCCTGCACCAAGTGAAACACTCAGCCTCCCTCCCTGCCATCCCTCCTCCTCTCACCCACACACCCACTCACACTCAGTTTATTTAAGCCCCCAGGGAAGCAACCAAGAGAGAGAGAAACAAAAAAAATCCTCTCTGAGACAACGTGGAAAAAGCCAAGTGGTTGTGGCCAGAGAGTTTGCAGCACCCGGCGAGGGTGCTTGAGGATGTGGTTGGGACCACACCAAGGGGTGCAAACAGCTTCTCCACCACTTATCCACCGAGGCAGAGCTATCACAACTCTCCCACACAGCAGCCCAGCAGGGTCTGAAACACGAAACGGCCTCCGACTTAAAAGGGAATTATTTATTTACCCTGCTGCGAGATGTTTTTAATTAAGGTTGCAGCCAGAACTCCGCCTGGTGCTCGTAACTGATGTTGAGATGCCTCGTTACAGATTCAGAAACCTCTGAAATTTGGATGGGCTGTTCAGCCAAGTGATGCTGTTTATTGTAATTGAATTGGGTAGGATTAAATTTCTGGAGAAATGTCCTCGCTTGAAAGGATTCAGTGACCCACTGACCCAGCAGCTGACCCTGCATTTCCTACAGAGAGCAGGAAGCTCTTGGAGGATCTTAAACCTCTGGAATCCTGGAAACCTTCAGCAGCACAAAAATAACAGCAGCTGAGTGCTCTTGACCACATGGAAGGGTTCAATGCTATCTTCATGTTCATTTGCACAAAAAAAGGGGAAAAAACCCAAATTATTCCACACTTTTGGAGCCAATCCAAGCCACTTGGTGAATTTACCTCATGGTTTGAACCTCCATAATTGGTGCGACCAAACATCATGGGGGGGTGTGCAATAATACACTCAGTTCAAAAAATCTCACAGAACCTATTCCTGGCTGGAATATGGAGGGAGGAATATAATCCCAGCCCACTCTGAAGCACTTTTCATCAGGCGAGGTTTTCTTTCTCTCGCAAGCCTCTGTTTCCGTTTTGATGTGATTTTAAAATAAAAAAACATATAATCTAAACTGTTACAGCAATTTTTCATGTGTTTGAAAACTACAATGAGCAAATATTTTAGGAACAGTTGCTCTAAGGGGAAAGAAAAAAAAAGAAAAGAAGCTGTGGAAAAAAAAGAAAAAGCAAGGATTTTCTTCAGGGGAAAATA
Source organism: Thryothorus ludovicianus (assembly GCA_013397245.1). Classification (NCBI taxonomy): domain Eukaryota; kingdom Metazoa; phylum Chordata; class Aves; order Passeriformes; family Certhiidae; genus Thryothorus; species Thryothorus ludovicianus. Next base: position 9,692 of record VZTB01007077.1, read on the forward strand.
TGCCTCTTCACCCAAAGCCCCTGTCTGGCCTTTTTCTGGAGAAAGGGGGGAAAAGACACAGTTCAGGAAAAGCTGAACATTCCAAAGGGTGTGAAATGAGCTGGCGTGAGCATTAGCCTTGTTCTGACTCCTTTACAGTCTCAAGTCACCTCATAGCTCCGTTTCTTTTCAGCTCGGAGACAGAGGAAACAATTTGTACAAATGATTGCTGGGAGAAAGGCCACAGCGATTTGTATATGCTAATCAGGTTGTACCTGCCAATCATGCCTTATTTTCAGTAGTATCTGTGGTTTGCGAATGCACAGAGTCAGAGCAGGGGATCTATTCATAGACACAAACCAAAATAGATGTATTTTCTCTGGTCAGAGGCATCACAAAAGCATCCTCCTTAAAATTATGCAACCGTTTGCTATTAGCAGTGATTCACGGATGCCAGCCGGAATAAATTTATAAATAGATAAAGCTGATCTCTGGGACATTCCTGAGTCATCTGGAAGCCAACCTTTGCTTTTGGGGGACAGGATGACCCAGCTTTTCCCTTTGCCAGTTGTACTACTGTGAAAATTAGATGTGTGTGTGTGTGTGTGTGTGTCTGTGCCTGTAAAGCAGAGTTTGCAACCTCGCAAGGAGATGCATGGCCAGAGGAGATACGGAGGCAAGAATTAATACCAAGGCAAGAATTAATATCCAAGCAAGAATTAATATCCAGGCAAGAATGAATATCAAGGGAGAACAGCTCAAATCCTCCAACTCATCCCTTCTTTTCAGGCTGATTTTGTATTTCAGTTGAGTCACGTTAAAGGGGCCCCATTTATGGCAGCAGCTCCTGCTGATGCTCAAAACCTTGGGAAGCGCTCAGCACTTTGGAAACCTGGTCAGAAAGGGGAAATTATTGCTTCCTTCAGTGCTGCTGATGGCACCAGCTCTGGCTCTGTGCAATTCAGTGCTTGGAGAAAGGGATGGCACTGATGAGAGTGGGACACGAGGGTTTGAGCACGGAACCTTGGGAGCTCACATCCAGCGGGCTTGGTGCTCCCAAAGCTGTGAAATTCCTGCATTTCCTTGCTTCCCTCCTTTTTTGAAAGAGGAAAGAGTTGCCAAAAGGGAGATCAGCGGGATCTGCTTGGGATAAGCACACTTCAGGCTTCAGCAAGAGCAGCAGAGCCAGGGTAAGGTCTGGGAAGGCTTCAGGCTGATCTGATCCTTTCTGCTGCTGAGCTGCGAAGTCCTGGTGACTCCAGGGCTCAGCCATGGACCAGAGCAGGGAAAAGGGGACCTGAGGATCACCCAGCTGCCTCCCTGACTCAGAAAGTCCCTGCACGTGGCAATGAGGGCAGCAGAATGAGGGAACAGCAACAGGGAAGTGCTGCAAAATCCCTGGAAGTGTTTGAACGTGGATGCGGCGCTTGGGGACAGGGGCTGGGTCAAGGGTTGGACTCGATGGTCTCAGACCTTTCCCACCCTGAATGGATCTCTGATTGCAGGACACTGTTCCAGCAGGCCTGGCTTGGGAAAGCTGCCAGCCAAGTCTTTCCCTGGAGCAGTTTCACTCCGGCAGGAATGCCAAGGAAAACATCGGCAGCACGGGAAGAAAAAAGCCTGGGGAGACCCCCCCCTCATCCTGCTACTGGTGCTGCTTGTCTGTGTCACCATCCATCACGGGGGTGCTGGGAGAGGTGAAAGTGGATTTATTCACCCATACACATTGCAGATTTTCCTGTGAGCTGAAGGAGAAAGGAGCCAGGTATTTTTGGGGCTGCTGGAGCAAGGTATCAGCTGCTCGTGTGCGTCTGAGAGCAGCTATTTATGAAATTTTTAAGCACAAAACTTTAAGTTTTTGCTGCTTTACGGAGCATGGCCTCAAGCAGTGACTGGAAGTGAGTTTCTTCTCTTTACAGGAGTGCAAAGAGCCGAGCTTTGGGATGCAAATCTCAGCTAATGCTGCATCCACAGCAGCAAGAGTTGAGTGGTCCATGTCACCAGCTTGCCTGGCCTGGTCCAGGGATGTCAAAGCAGATCACAAATAAAAGTCTTGGAAGCTTCCTGGAGAGCTTGGCCATGGCTGGAGCCCCTCTTGATTGAGCACTTGGTCTCTTCTGGAATGGGATAAATCTGCTGTCAGAAGAGCTCTTTCAGAAAGGTGCACGCAACCAAAATAGGGATGAAAAGATTTCCTGTTTGTGAAAGAGCTGGAACAAAGTCAGATTTTTCTATTAGTGCCCCAAGCCTCTGTTATCTCCTCATTTATCTCCCTGCTCTCCCCTCCAGGTCCTGCTGAAGCTGCCTCTCCTCCTGGGCTCTGGTTTCCCTCTCAGCCACTTCCACCTCCCAGCTCAGCTCCACCACCCTCCAGCTGCTGTTCTCTGCTCCTTGGTCCTCATTCCTTCAGATTTCCTGACCCAAATGGCACCTCCTTTCTCTGAGAGATGAGTTTCCACACCACCACATCCATCCCAGCCTTACTTCTGCCCCAGTCTTGCTTTTCCCTGGAGTGTTGATGCTTGAAGTTCCTCACCCAGCTTAAACCAGTGCCCAGGAAATGTCCCTACTGCTCATGGAAATCAAGAACAGGTGAGATTTGCATTGAAACTGCTGGATGGGAGTCTGTAAACTCAGAGTTTGGGGGAAGACAGGTGAAGTTCAGGCTGGAAAATATGTTTGTGATGGTATCTGAGAGGGGTGGATAGAAATGTTCATCAGGGACCATGCAACCGGCTAAAGGATTATTGTACCAACTCAGCACTCATGTTTCACCCAGGATCCCAAATATTTTAAATTATCTGTAGGGAGAGAAGAGGGAGGGGCATGAAATTGGACATCCAGTTTAATTAATAATAGAAAACCCAATAAAAATCCAGGTCGTTGAGACCCAGACACAAAGCCTGGACACAAAGCACACCCCTGTCGACCAAACAGAATTTTACCAGGACACAGTCTTGCCCCTCTCTGTGCTTCTCAAGCCGTGTGATATTTTTCCAGACTTTGTCTCCTCCCATTCCATCACCAACCACCAGTCCCATACAAATTCCTGCCGACAGATGCTCCCCAACACTGTTGTGGGGTGTCTCAGATATCCCAGGCCCCTCCCAGGTGATTCCCTGCCAGGTTTGTCAATCATTCCTCCTTTCCACATCCTGACCCCTGATGAGTGCTGCCTGTCAGCCCTGCCATTC
>VZTB01007078.1:3729-21627 GCA_013397245.1 Thryothorus ludovicianus
TTTTTTTTGTTCGGGTTAATTGATTTTTCCAAAAGAAACTTCACTTCCCCTGTCGGCCGGGCATTGTTTCTGCGCAGATCTCCGTGGATAATCGCCGAGGGCAATAACCATTCCAAAAGGGAAAACTCATTTTGCGTGGGGAAACGGGACACCTCGGAGGACAGAACCTTTGTGCTGCCTTTGGTTTCTTGTTATGGCTGAGAACTCTCCACAGAAGCCCTTCTTGTTTTCCTGCCTAATGCTCGGAACAAACCTAAACCCCCCAACACTTCCAGGGAAGAGAGGCAGCTTTTTGTGAGCGTGCTTCTAGAATGTTCTAGGAACACAATATCCTTTCTGTCGCGCTCGTTAGCAAGGAGTGCCAGGTAATAATTTGCTAAATACTTCAGAAGCCGGAGTAATTTGTGAGCTGTGCTCTCAGCACTCCCGAGGCAGAAGGCAGCTCTGTCCCCCCTGGCTGCTTCTGGGGGAGCTCCTGGCTGAGTTTTTGGGGGGCCTGGGCGAGATTCCCCCCGTTGCTGGTGGTAATTCCCTAATGAGGGGTTGTGTCCTGCCCCTCCGCACCCCCGCCCTGAATTTAATTCTCATCAGCCAGGCTCTCCACTTTGCTAATAACGATAGCAGCCACAAATAGCTTTCAACATGCCATTGACAGCCCGCTTGGAGAGAGCACTTGAAATAGTGGTAGACAGCTGAAAGTACCCATAATTGTGCGCCCGAGTGAGAACCACACTGCTCAAGGGCCTGATTTTCATGTGCTTAAAGAGACAATATCCTGGTTTCAACAAATGCTGCTGGTGCTTCAGGCCTGGTGTGATTTACTCGGGGGAGAGGAGGGTTTTGGGGGGGAGCTNCAGCCTGAGCTCCAGGAGTGTTGGGATTGGTGGGGTGTCTCTGCAGGGTGATCCTGGCGATCACCTCTGGAGATCCCTGGCTTTGGGGGTACCAATGGGGATGTTTTGGGGTGTTTTCCAGGAGGAGGGAGGGCAGTGCTCCGTGTTCAGTGCCTTCTCCCCGTCCTTCACCCCCCTGCGTGAGCCCAGGGGTGAGGGCAGCCTGGGCTTGGGGCTGGGGTGGCCCCAAAATCTGTTCTGAGGCTCCAGCTGCCATGGCCTGGCGGGGTTCCCTTCCCCACGGAAAATGTTTTCCTTTTGGGGGGCAGATTGAGGGAGGTGTGATGTGTGCAGTGTCTCGGGGTGCTCTCTGCAGGTTTGGGGTCGCTGTTTGGAGTTTTCTTGGGGTGTCCTGTGCAGGGGTTTTTAGGGTATTCTCTGCAGGTTTGGGGTTATTCTCTGCAGATTTGGGGTTTTCTTGGGGTGTCTTGTGCAGGGTGTTTTGGGATTGTCCTGTGCAGGGCTTTTTGGGGTGTTCTCTGCAGGTTTGGAGCTGCTCTTTGGGGTTTTTTTGGGATTGCTGTTTGGGGATTTTTTGGAGTGTTTTCTGCAGGTTTGAAGTTGCTGTTTGGGTTTTTTTGGGGTTGCCCAGTGCTGTCTTTTTCGGGATGCTGAACAATTCCCGCAGGCAGCTCCATCCTCCCAGGAGGGCTCTGTGTGCTGTCCTGTGCCCTGGGGGAGACGCTGGGACATCCCTGCAGCTCCCCTTTGCCTCGTGGACATCCAAAACTGTGACAGTTTGGCACAAGGGACATCCCCCTGCCCAGAGCCGTGTCTGGGGTGCCCTGCAGAGCCTGCAGCTCTGCCCTCCCAGATTTTGGCTCAGTTTTAAGGCTGCTCTGCCTCTCCCACGCCTGACTTCCAGGGGTTATTTTTCAATCCCCTCTGCCCATCTGGGAGCTGGCAGTGCAGGGAGGTGCTGGGCAGAGGCAGCCCCAGCTGTGTAACACCCAGCCCGCCCTGTCCGCAGCTCCCCGTGTCCCCAGAGCGCTTGGGATGCTGCTGGTGGCTCTGGCCATTTTGAGAGCAGGTGACAGGAGCCTCGGCCGGGGCCAGGCGGTGCCGGTGTTGATTTATCACCAGTGCAGATGTTTTCTCTGGTTTCGCTGAAACCCCACGCCGGGAGGTGCTGGGCAGATTCTTGGCAGGGGCACGGAGCGAGGGTGGGATTAGTTGGGATTTCGGCTTCTCCCCGACTCCTTGTCCTTTCTGACAGCCAGCAGCATCCCGGGATTGGCTCCCAGGGGTGTGTGGGAGCCTCTGCCCGTGCCCCATTCCGGCTGTTTGTGCAGCCCTGGTCCAGGGAAGATGCAGGGCAGCGGAAGGGGATGCGGAGCTGGGATTGCCATGGCAACCCGTGCTGGGAATGGAGGCTTTCCTCGGCAGGAGCAGCTCGGGGGCTCTGGGCAAGGGGATGAACGAGCCCTGTGAAGGGGAAGGTGTTGGGAATGGAGCCCCCCCTACCCCTGGCATTCCAGAGAATCCCTTTCCCTCCTGGTTCAAGTTTTAAAATGGAGATGGTTAGAGTTGAATGCGCCAGGGAATGGGAAAAGGGAAAGCGAGCAAATATATTCCAAGACTATCGAATCTCGTGTTCACAGGAAACCTCACCGTTGTAAACATAATATTTGGGACATCCAATATCTCTGTGCTGGCCAGATCCCACGTGGGAAGGCCCTTTCTGTGTGGAACGGGGAGTTTGGCTTCACATCTCGCTTGGGAAGTTGTTGCTTTTAGAGGTGGAAGCGTCACCGTCGGTCAGGGGAAAACCCAGCTCCTTCCCTTGCTGGAGCCCGGCTGGGGGCTGTGCTGTTCCCAGCGTGCAGCCGAGGGGAGCTGCTGCTGCCAGCTCTGTTTGCCCCTCGGACATGGGTCGGGTTTGTTCTGGAATCCTGGAGCTGCCAGGGCACCGCTCCCGGAGCAGCGGCGTCCCGAATCCACGGCTGGAGCTGGAGGAGTAAATCTTTAATGGAGCTGCAGCTGAATGTAATCTGATGGAAGCACCGGTGCCAAAAAGCCTGGAAGGAGCTTTTCCTGTGGCTGGGCACGGCGGTGGCACCGCGGGTGGCTGGTGGCACCGCGGGTGGCTGGTGGCACCACGGGTGGCTGGTGGCACCACGGGTGGCTGGTGGCACACGCCGTGCCAGCCCGGCTGCTCCGGCTGGGGCTGGGCTCGGGTTGGGCTCTCAGAGCTGCCGGGTGCTGGGTGAGTGTTGGGTGCTGAAAAGCTTCTGCTGGCCAGAGCCCGCTGCTGGGGACAGGGGTCACGATAGCTGAGTGTCCCTGTGCTGATAGGACACAGGGAATGGCTTCCCACTGCCGGGGACAGGGATGGGCGGGATCCTGGGAAGGAATCCTTCCCTGGGAGGGCGCTGGGACACTGGTGGCTGTGACTGCCCCGTTCCTGGAAGTGTCCAAAGCCAGGCTGGAGCAAGCTGGGCTCCTGGAAGGTGCAGGGAGCAGAGCTGGACGAGCTTTGAAGTCCCTTCCAACCGAACCATTCCAGGATTCCATGATGCACCGGCTGCCTGCTGCATCCTCACACTCAGGGCCACCGTGATCCCGGTCACTTGGTGGCTCTGGCCAGGGTACCTGAGTCCAAGCCGTGGTCACTTCCAGCCGTCCCTGCCTTGGCACGGTGTGCCAGCACGTTCCCTGCCTCTGGAATTGCTAAGAAAAGCAGCAGGTGTAACCTGAGCACCGGGAGTGCTTCTGCAGGACAGGATGGCCAGGAACATTCCTGGGGCTCTGCAGCCCATTGGGATCATCTCTCTGGGGACCCCTTGGAGCAGCACCCGGAGCTCTGGGGGGGTCTGTGGGGTTGTTCCCTCCATGGAGGTGGCTCCAGGCTGGGGCAGATCAGGATTTTTCCGGTGTCTCCTTGCTGATGGTGCTGCTGGGAATGTTGGTTGTGCTGTTGGGTTGTTCCTGCAGCAGGAGCAGCGAGTCCCAGCCAGGGCTGAGTGTCCCTTGGGATTTTTCCTCCAAATCCAGATATTTGGGGATCTTCCTTGGGGTGCTTGAGAGCAGGTGGAGCTGAGGGCTCTGTTGGGTAGGCTGGGCTTAAAACCCAGGGGTGCTGTAGGAGCCGTCCCGGGGTCTGAGCTGGGGGTGGATTTGGGGGGATTTGGGGAGCACGGGGTGGCTGTGGCCGTCCCCGGAGGAGGCTCCTTGGCAGCAGGAGGCCGGAGCTCTCCCGGTTAATCACTCGTGTTATTGATAACGAGCTGCTGGGGCCGGCGGAAGGAATTTCGGGACGTTTGATTCCGAGCCAGCGCTCGGCTCCGGCCATTGTTGTGGCGCTGGATCCTCGCGGCCGCTCGGCCTTGTTTGACTTGGAGCTGGAGCTGTTTTCACAGCTGCCTCGGCCAGGAGCTGCAATTAACCCCTGGGAGCCGGGACACGGCCTTGCTGCGGGGAGCATCCCTGCAGGGACACGGCTATTCCATGGGGATCATCCCTGCAGGGACACGGCCATTCCATCGGGATCATCCCTGCAGGGACACGGCCATCCCACTGGGATCATCCCTGCAGGGACACGGCCATCCCATTGGGATCATCCCTGCAGGGACACGGCTATTCCATGGGGATCATCCCTGCAGGGACACGGCCATCCCATTGGGATCATCCCTGCAGGGACACGGCCATCCCATGGGGATCATCCCTGCAGGGACACGGCCATCCCACTGGGATCATCCCTGCAGGGACACGGCCATCCCACTGGGATCATCCCTGCAATGGGACACGGCCATCCCACTGGGATCATCCCTGCAGGGACACGGCCATCCCACTGGGATCATCTCTGTGGGGTCCCCTTGGAGCAGCACCCGGAGCTCTGGGGGGTCTGTGGGGTTGTTCCCTCCATGGAGGTGGCTCCAGGCTGGGGCAGATCAGGATTTTCCCGGTGTCTCCTCGCTGATGGTGCTGCTGGGAATGTTGGTTGTGCTGTTGGGTTGTTCCTGCAGCAGGAGCAGCGAGTCCCAGCCAGGGCTGAGTGTCCCTTGGGATTTTTCCTCCCCCAGAGTGCAGCTGGCGGGTGTTGGTGCATCCCGGTTGTTTCCAGAGCGGGGTGTGAGGCTGGCAAAGGGGATCCCACCCATGGGGAGGGAGCAGGGCAGGTCCCCAGCCCTGGAGGGGTCTCAGCTCCTGCTCAGGGCTGGTGGCTTTGCCAGGGTGGATTTTGGAGAACCCAAAGCCCCGTGGCAGCCCTGGGAGGGGCAGGAGATGGAGAGGCCTCCAGCCCTGGATTTCCTGGGATGCAGCCTGTCCAGGATGAGGCTGAAGGCCAGGCTTTGGCACTGCCAGGGCTGGGTCATCCCTGTCACCCATCCCGTGCTGGGGAGGGCATGGAAGTGTCCCCAGGAAGAGGGAACTGGGCTGGGGAACCTGGGGGGGCTCCCAGTGCCTCTGCTGGGAGCTGCTGCTTCCATGTGGGGCTGGGAGGGGTCAGGGAGAGGGGATTTTGGGAGGGACAGGGAGAGGGGACGCACAGGAGGGGATATTGGGAAGGGACAGGGAGGGAAATTTTGGGAAGGCACAGGAAGAGGGGATGCTCAGGAGAAGATAATTGGGAAGGGAAAGGGGACAGGGTGGGGATATTGGGAAGGGACAGGATTTTTGGGAAGAAACAGTGAGAGGGGATGCACAGGAGGGTTTATTGGGAAGGGGCAGAGAGGGGGTTTTGGGAAGGGACAGAGGCAGGATTTTGGGAGGGGACAGGGAGAGGGAACAGAGAGGGGATTTTGGGAAGAGACAGGGAAAGGGGACAGGGAGAGGATTGCAAAGGAGGGGATATTAGGACAGGGAGAGGGGATTTGAGGAGGGAATTTTGGGAAGGATCAGGGAGGGGACACAGCCCTGCTGCCAGGAAGCCTCGTGCCACCCGTGGGTGCTGACTGTTGCTTTTCCTTCTTCCCTTTTTCCAGACAGAAATTGCTAAAAGACTGAACACGATTTTAGCCCAGATCATGCCTTTTCTGTCACAAGAGGTAAGGACTGCTGCTCCCGGGGCTTTCCCCTCTCTTGCAGCCACTGCTGGGTCCCTGGGATGTGAGAAATGGGATTTAAATCCTTTCCCGAGTGCTGGAAAACCCTTGGAGTGGGCAGAGCAGGGGCTGAGCCCAAAAGGCTGCGAGGGGCTTCCCCTTGAGGAGCTGAGAGCTGCCCCAAAATAGGGCAAAAAACCAGGGAAAACCAGGCAAAATAGGGCCCAAAAGAGGGGGGACCATGCCTGGGGGGGGTCCTGCACCTGGGCTGTGGCTGACCCTGCCCTGTGTCCCCACAGCACCAACAGCAGGTGGCCCAGGCTGTTGAACGTGCCAAGCAAGTGACAATGACGGAGTTGAATGCTATCATCGGGGTACGTGGACTTCCCAATCTGCCTCTCACCGTGTGTATTCCCCTTTTATTCCTATCATTTACCATATCCAGAGGCAGCCCTGCGCTCAGCAGGCCACGGAGGGCGGCTCCCGGTCCCCGAAACCCAGAAACCCAAAACACCAGAACGGCTTCAATCTCAAAAACCCAAAACTGCCCCAATCTCAAAACACCAGAACTGCCCCAAAACACCAAAACTGCCCCAGTCTCAAAAGCCCAAAACTGCCCCAATCTCAAAACACTTGAATTCTGAGACCAAAACTGCTCCGAAACACCAAAACTGCTCCCAAACACCAAAACTGCTCCCAAACACCAAAACTGCTCCCAAACACCAAAACTGCTCCCAAACACCAAAACTGCTCCCAAACACCAAAACTGCTCCCAAACACCAAAACTGCTCCCAAACACCAAAACTGCTCCCAAACACCAAAACTGCTCCCAAACACCAAAACTGCTCCCAAACACCAAAACTGCTCCCAAACACCAAAACTGCTCCCAAACACCAAAACTGCTCCCAAACACCAAAACTGCTCCCAAACACCAAAACTGCTCCCAAACACCAAAACTGCTCCCAAACACCAAAACTGCTCCCAAACACCAAAACTGCTCCCAAACACCAAAACTGCTCCCAAACACCAAAACTGCTCCCAAACACCAAAACTGCTCCCAAACACCAAAACTGCTCCCAAACACCAAAACTGCTCCCAAACACCAAAACTGCTCCCAAACACCAAAACTGCTCCCAAACACCAAAACTGCTCCCAAACACCAAAACTGCTCCCAAACACCAAAACTGCTCCCAAACACCAAAACTGCTCCCAAACACCAAAACTGCTCCCAAACACCAAAACTGCTCCCAAACACCAAAACTGCTCCCAAACACCAAAACTGCTCCCAAACACCAAAACTGCTCCCAAACACCAAAACTGCTCCCAAACACCAAAACTGCTCCCAAACACCAAAACTGCTCCCAAACACCAAAACTGCTCCCAAACACCAAAACTGCTCCCAAACACCAAAACTGCTCCCAAACACCAAAACTGCTCCCAAACACCAAAACTGCTCCCAAACACCAAAACTGCTCCCAAACACCAAAACTGCTCCCAAACACCAAAACTGCTCCCAAACACCAAAACTGCTCCCAAACACCAAAACTGCTCCCAAACACCAAAACTGCTCCCAAACACCAAAACTGCCCCAATCTCAAAACACTTGAATTCTGAGACCAAAACTGCTCCAAAACACCAAAACTGCTCCCAAACACCAAAACTGCCCCAATCCCACANGATTATGTTTTTTTATTTTTTAATAGCTGTTTAACTCTTCTTAAGCTCCGAGGATCTTTGTAACTCTGTCTAACTTGCTTTTCCACGATTTTCCCGTGTTTTATGGGTGGCATCGTGCTCTGTGCTCCTGCAGTTTTTGGGAGGGAGGAAGCAGCTGGGTCCCTCATGCTGGGGTCAGTGGCACTCAGGAGGTGCCCCAGGAATGGGAGCTGAGTTTTGGGGTGACTCTGCACCCTCCTGCTGCTCCTCCCCTGGTCAGGTGGGCTGGGTTTGGAGCAGGAGCTGCTGGGATGCTGGAATTCAATTAAGGTGGATGAGTGACCCCCATTCCCTGGATAATTGCTTCCCTGGATCACAGCGAGGCCCTGCTGTCATTAACAGCCAGCCCAGCCGTTTAATCACTCACCTCCCCGAGGAACTTCCAGCAGGAATTACAGGAATTATGGCCATCCCCTCTGGGGTGGCACAGCAGGTCCCAGGTCCCCTGGCCTTCCACGGCTTGGCCAGAGGTGTGGAGCTGCTTTGGGTGGTGTGTCCCTGCTCCTGCACCTGCTCCAGAGCTTCCCAGAGCACAAAATCCAAAGGATTTGGGTTTTTTAACTCTCCTCTGTGCCTGGAGTGGTTTGTTACTGTGGGGCTGCTGCTGGCAGGAGGGGGTGGTGATTCCATGGCCTTCCATGGTTTTCAGAGGTGGTTCCAGGCTCATCCCAGAGCATGGTCCTGGCTTGTGTGGAGGATCTGTTCTCCTGCACCTGCTCTGATGCCCCTAAAGACACAAAATCTGAAGGAATTTGGGTTTTTTTCCTCCCCTCTGTGCCTGGAGTGGTTTGTTACTGTGGGGCTGCTGCTGGCAGGAGGGGGTGGTGATTCCATGGCCTTCCATGGTTTTCAGAGGTGGTTCCAGGCTCATCCCAGAGCCTTTGGGTGGCAGCCCCAGCCCCGGAGCCCCCAGACACAGAGGGTTTGGTGGTTTTGCCCTGCTCCCAGCAGGTTGTTTTTGTGGGGCTGCCCACGTGGGCACATCCCTGGCTTGCTCTGCTCAGCACTGGGGTGTCCCTGGGCTCCATCCCTGGGTGGCCCTGCTGTCCCCACCCTGCCCCAGCACCCCGGTGCAGGCGCTGCAACACCCAAACCACCCCCCCAAAATGGTGCAAACCTCCCTTTTTTTTGCCCCTTTTGAGGTCAAGATCTGTTAATTTTATGCATCTGGGCCATTGTCTCGCTGCTCCTGCGCTCGAGGCTGGGCTGAAATGGAGCCTTGATTTGGTTGTAGCCCTGGAAATGATTTCCCTGGAAATGATTAAACCCCGTCACTAAATTTAACGCCGGCGCTGAACTGAAGTGCTGAACCATTAAATCGGGAACAAAGGCACAGAGCGTGATGGACATAATCCAATTAAAGCCACTCCACCAGCAGGCACTCCTTGCCAGCCTTCCTCCCAAATTTGGGACCCCTTCCCGTGTCCCCATCTCTGTGTGGCACCGCTGAGGGACCCCAGGAGCTCCGTGGATTGTTGTCCCCAGCCCTGTTTCCGTGGGATTTTGGGGACGTGGCTCTGTGCTGGGGTCCTGCCAGCACAGGAGGATCCCAGTTGGAGTTGAGTTTGGAGCCCCTGTGCAGCATCCCTGAGGGATGTCAGTCGTGGATGGGCTCAGGCACTCCGGGATGCTGCTCCGGATCCTTGTCCTGTGTGTGTCACTTGTGGGAGGATTTGGGGTTCCCAGAGAGCCTCCCCATGCCTGGAATGCTGCAGCAGGCCACACCCAGTGCTGTGGTTGGAGCCTTCTGCAGGGATGGGGTGAGGGCTGGCAGGGAAGGGCCCTCTCCAGCAGACAGGACCCTGTGCCACCGAGTGCCAGGCGAGGTTTGTGCCCCTCCACGGAGTCCCCAGGATGTCATTCCCAAGGGATGTGCAGCGACTGCTCCGTGGGCTGACACACAGAGCCCAGACAGGATGGGGGACCTGGGAATCTCCAGCACCACCCCAGGATGTGCACCAGGCTCCTTGGCTCTTCCTGCCCTCCTTGCCATGGGAATGCCCTGCCCGGGTCATGGATGGAGCTCTGCAGCCCTGCCTGGGGACCTTGGCCACCCCAGGGACACAGGGACAAGGATTCAGGACACGCCACATGGATCCTGCTCTCTGCTTCCTGCTGCCAGGAGGAGAAACCCAAACCCAGCTGGAGTTTCTGGGCCACCAGGGATGCTGTGTCCTGGCTGTGGCTCCCACATCCTGTGAGGAACCTTTCCTGCAGCTCACCGAGCCTGTGGATGGATTTATCCAAAAAAACAGGAAGAAATCCCTGAAGAGGTTTTTTCTTCTGTGCTGGAGCAGCTCCAGGTGCTGATTCTTCTCCCCTGGGTGCTGCTGTTCCAGGGTTGGAATTCCCATCGATATCCTGGGAGTTGAGTGCTGCTGTTCCACGAGGCCACATCCTTTTTTTGGGTGGAAAGCTGCTGGGCTGAGTTACAGCGTGCAGATGTTTCTGGAAGCTGGAGATGGCTGAGGAGAAAATGCTGGATCTTGGTGTGTTCCAGGGATGGGCACCAGTGGAGAGCTCCCAGGAGAGGAATGTGGGAATGGCTGGAGGTGCTGGAAAACCACGCAGGGCTGTTCTCTGGGATGATGCTCTGCTGCAATGGCCAGCCCTGCCTCCTCCTGAAATGGGTGGAAATCCTGTGGAATTGGGATTCGGAAGAGCCACGGATTGTTTCCATTTGTTTTGGTGCTGGAGGATTGATCCTGGCACGGAGGAGCTGCTGAGGGACACTCTGGAATGTCCATCCTGAGGATGCTCCATCCCATCCTGCTGGCAGAAGCAGCTCCTGCTTTTTGGGGGCTCAGGGATTTGTGGATTTCCTGCAGCAGAGGCCTCGTGGCCTCCTCGGTGCGGCTCCTGCTGGGATCTGGGAGCTGCTTCCGTGGATCTCCTGTGCCTGGGACTGCCTTGTTCTGGATGGGCACTTCCCTCTCCATTCCTCAGGGATGAGAGGGCAGCTCAGGAAGGGGGGGTGACCCAGCCAGGGCCTGCTCCTTCCCCCTGTGTCCATGGAGTGGGACAGGACATTGCTGCTGTCCCCAGTGGGTCCTTCCGTGGGGAATGGGCCAGAGCTGTTCCCCAAAACTTCGACTTGATGTGGGGAAAGTTATGGAATCATGGAATGGCTTGGGTTGGGAGAGACCTTAGAGCCCATTCAGTGCCACCCCTGCCACGGCAGGGGCACCTCCCACTGTCCCTGGGTGCTCCAAGCCCCAGTGTCCAGCCTGGCCTGGGACATTCCAGGGATCCAGGGGCACCTGGGAGCACCTTGTGCAGCTCTGGGGGAGATGTGCTGGGAATTTCCTTGGTGGAACTGTTGGGAATGTGGACAGAGCCCTCCACCCCTTGGGTTGTTTTTTTGGGGGAGCTCTCCATCCCTGGAGGTGTTTTTTGGGGAGTTCTCCATCCCTTGGGGTGTTTTTTTGGGGAGCCCTCCATCCCTTTGGGTGTTTTTGGGGTGTCCATTGGGCTGGCCCTCGTGCCAGCAGGTCCTGCTGATCTGTCCCTGCCCCTTGGAGTGCCCTGGGACAAATCCTGATCCGGAGTGGCCTGGAGTGGCCCAGGGGTCTCCTCGTTCTGGGGGTCCCCTCATTCCAGGTATCCCAGCCCGTGATTCCCGTTGTGCTGAGATTCCAAATGTGATTTCTCTGGGAGCTGCTGGGTGGGGACAGGAGGGTCCCAGGCAGGAGCAGCAGCTCCAGGACCCTCCTGGCTGCACCAGGGCTGGCCTGGGGACTCTGGGAAGTGGCTCCTTGGGTTTCAGCTGCCTTCCTCCCAAGATGGTGTTTGGAGTTGGAGATGTGTCTGGTTTTGCCTTTCTCTCCCCAGAGCTGCTTTTTCCAGCTCAGCTGGAGCGGGCAGTGAATCTCCATGGCTGGATGAGTGCTGGGATTCACTCCCAAAAAATCCTGGGAGCAGCTGGAGGCGCTCTGCCATCCTGGCTGGAATGTGGGGGGGTTATATCCAACCCCATGGTGGGAACAGAGGATCCCTGCAGTTCCAGGGGTGTCAGAAGGGACTGGGAGCAGCAGGATCCTGGGATGTTGTGTGGAATTTTCTTCTCCCTCTGAAGCACCTGGAAGCTTCTGAGCAAATGAGAACTTCCCTGTCCTGAGCTGGCTGGAAAGCTCCTTCCTGGCTGCTGGAATTTTCTCTCTCTGACTGGTTTAGCTGCTGCCCTCCAGCCATGGAGCTTCTCTGCCTCCTGGGTGGGATTCCTGGGGTGGTTTTGTTTTTTTCCCCTTTTACTGCTGAAAAAGCCAAACTAACCCCATCCACAGGGCTGAGCATTCTGGGATTATCCAAGGAAGTGAGCTCCTGCCACGAGCTGTGTCCTGGGGATGTCCCTGGGCATTTTCCCTTCTCTGCCACAGCACCTCCAGGTGCTGATCCTTCTCCCCTGGGTGCTGCTGGTGCTGACCCCTGGGGCTATTCCAAGGCTGGAATTCCCCATCCTCACAACGGGCAGTGCTGCTGCTCCACGAGGCCACTTCCCTTCTGTTTTTTTTGTGGGGAACAATCACAGCATGCAGCACGGGGTGGTGCTGGGGCTTCTCCTTCCAGGCTTCCAGCGGGGAGCATCCCCCCGGTGCCACCGGGAGCGTCCCAGCCCGGGAATGTCCCTTCCCCTGCCGCCACCGGGAGCGTCCCAGCCCGGGAATGTCCCCCGGGGTCCCGGCTCACTGGTGCTCTCCTTGCAGCAGCAGCAGCTCCAGGCCCAGCACCTGTCCCACGCCGCCCACGGGCCCCCGGTCCAGCTGCCGCCGCACCCGTCGGGGCTCCAGCCGCCCGGGATCCCGCCGGTCACCGGCACCAGCTCGGGGCTGCTGGCCCTCGGCGCCCTGGGCAGCCAGGCTCACCTGGCCGTCAAGGACGAGAAGAACCACCACGACCTGGACCACAGAGGTGAGGGGGAGCCACGGAGATCCCACACCCCGCGATATTTGGGGTCGGGAAGGAGGGGGGTGTTGAAAGTGACGCCGTGTGGGGTTGGGAGTTTCCAGGGGATCCGAGCTCTGGGCAGCCCCTCCTCGCCCTCCCAGGGNCCGGGGTCCCGGCTCACTGGTGCTCTCCTTGCAGCAGCAGCAGCTCCAGGCCCAGCACCTGTCCCACGCCGCCCACGGGCCCCCGGTCCAGCTGCCGCCGCACCCGTCGGGGCTCCAGCCGCCCGGGATCCCGCCGGTCACCGGCACCAGCTCGGGGCTGCTGGCCCTCGGCGCCCTGGGCAGCCAGGCTCACCTGGCCGTCAAGGACGAGAAGAACCACCACGACCTGGACCACAGAGGTGAGGGGGAGCCACGGAGATCCCACACCCCGCGATATTTGGGGTCGGGAAGGAGGGGGGTGTTGAAAGTGCTGTGTGGGGTTGGGAGTTTCTGGGAGATCTGAGCTCTGGGCAGCCCCTCCTTGCCCTCCCAGGGAATGATTCCTTCCCAATATCCCACTCAAATCTCAACTTTGCCACTCTGAAGCCATTCCCTGGGTCCTGTCCCTTGTCCCCAGTCCCTCTCCAGTTCTCCTGGAGCCCCTTTAGGCCCTGGAAGGAGCTCTGAGCTCTCCCGGGAGCCTTCTCCTCTCCAGAGGGGCTCCAGCCTTGGTTGCTGCTCCATGGCCTTGTCTGGAGTTAGTCCAGCAGCTCCAGGACCCCCTGATTTTGGGAGAACGCCCTGGTCCTGTCATGGCTCATTTCCCACCACCCCATCCCTCAGATCAGCTGCTTTCAGATTGTGGGGTTGCGCTTTTAGGGATGCAGAATTCCCTAAATGCTGCTCAGCCTTCAGGGGAGCCTGGCTGCAATTCCTGTGCTCTGCCTCCATGGGAAAGCAGCCTTCAGCCCCCTCCTCTTCCTCCTCCATCACCACCAGAGCCTTTGAACTCTGTGTTATTCCTGTTACTGGGGATCCGAGCATTTGTTAGAAGATGGAAGGGTCTGTGATTCCAGGTGCAAACCAGCAGTGCTCAGGATTGCCCTGGCACATCTCCCTGTCCCCCAGCACAGGAGGATTTGGGATATTTCCCCTCCACATTGGCAGGGCAGGTTCCCTCAGCCTCTCTGAGCTGCTGGGGCTCTGCTGGGGGATTTGGGGTGGAAAAGAAAAAAGCAGTGAGGCAAAACTATCGGCAGCATTGCCCCAGCTCCATTCCTTTTCCAGCATGGGATCAGATTGTCGGGGATTCCAGGGAAAATGTAGCAAAGGAATGGCTGCAGCACGTCGTGGGTGTGGAGCTGTGCACCCAGGGCTGAGTGGTGACTTCAGGGACAGGGGCTGCTGCCATTCCCTTTGGATTCGGGGCATTTCCAGCTGTGTTTGGCCAGAGAAATCACATGGACAAAAAGGGGCAGGAAATGGATGGAGGGAGATTTTGGAGCTGGGGAGAGCCCAGACAGGATTTAGAGCATGAGGAGGTTCTGGGTTTATTATTATTTATCCTAACTTACTTTGTTTTCCTGTCTCTGTTTGGCTGTGCCCTCCCCTCTGCCCTGGCATCTCCTGAAGAGCGAGACTCAAGTGCAGTAAGTCCCATTCCTTCCTTTTGCTCCCACTTTTCTGGTGGCTGAGTTTTATTTATCCCTTAAAAACCCACCTGGTGGCTGGGAATCTGCAGGGCTGCCTTTGGCAAAGGTCTTATTGAATAATAAACCAGGCAATAAAATCCCTCGTGCTGCTGCCTAGAAGAGCTGTGCTGGGATGAGCAGAGTCACCTTCTCCGTGGCAGGGGTTTGGAAATCTGATTTAAATCCTTTTGCCTGTGGCAGAGGGTCAGGGAATTCCATCATTTTGGCTGAATGAGCGTGGTCAGAGCCAGAACCTTTGGGTGGTCAGGGATGCTGCTTTGTTCCTGAGCCTTCCCCATCATCTGGGGTCATCTAACCTGGGATGGGTTTGGTACCACTCCGTGCTGAGCAGGACTTGGAAGCACAAGCAGTTCCTAAGCAGGGAAATCCTTGGATTTTAGAGGGCTCTGACACCTCGGAGGCTGCCCTTGGGATGGGGACAGGGAGGATGTTGAGGGTGGCAGGAGCCAGGTGAGGGCTGCTCTGCTCATGGAGCCAGCACCTCCCACCCTGATCCAGGGAAAATGGGAGGAATTCCTCCTTGGAAAGGGCTGTTAAACATCGGGAAGGGCAGCACAGGGACGTGTCCAGGGACGGCCTGGACGTGTCCCTGAGCTCTCTGTGCAGGTGACAAGGTGGGGCCGAGTCCCGGGGGGGACTCTCTGCTCCTGGAGGCCTTTCCCGAGCCCGGCATTCCGTGTGAAAAGCTGCCAGGACAAAGCCCGGCCGAGGAGCTGCGGCTTGGCAGCGCCGTGCTGCCAGCCCCGAGCCCACAAACGGCCCTTTGGAGAGCGGGGAGGGGAAGTGCTCTGCGAGGAGGGGGAGGCAGAGGGGAATTGGGCATCATTAACCCGCTCCCGCGGCGGGCAGGGGGCCGTCGGAGCCGGGCAGCTTCCCAATCCATAAACTGCGAGCCGGGGTATTCCCCGTGGAGGTTTAATGTGTGCGATAATCAGCGTTAGTCATTCATATTTTCCCCAGCCTTTGCCTGTGCAATAAAAAATATTTAGTTCCTTGGCGGCGGGCCAGGAGCGGGGCTGAATGGATCGATGCCTCTAAATGCCTGACATGATTCTCTGGGAGCTGCGAGGGTTTTCAGCATGACTGCCTGGGAAGAAAGAGCTCCGTGTTATCCAAAGCTGCTTAGTGGGGACCGAGGAGAAACATGAACTGCTTTGGTTCTCCCTTTCAGCCGGGGGAGAAAGGCGAGCACGGCTCGGGAACGGCGGGGATGGATCCTGCTGCTCCTGGGGATGGAGGGGAGGGAATGTGCGGGGTGGGAAGGGGCTGTGATGTGGGATTGGGGCCAGGCATCCTCCTGGTTGTGCTGCCACGTTTGCTTCCAGCGTTTCCTGGGAGTGCCGGCATCTCCTGGGCTTTGCTGCTTAAGCAAGGGCAGAATTCCCCCTGTGGTCACGTAGGATTTCCAGGACATTTTGTGGATGTTCTTTGGCACCAGGATGGAGCAGTTCCTTTGCTCCTCCTGGATGAGGCTCGCAGCTCTGCCAGAGGGAGAGCTCCTGGGCTCTGGAGCTTTTCTGGAAATGCTCCTGGGCACGTCCTGGGCTTTGCTGTGTGAAGCAGGGATGGAATTCCCAAAGAGCAGAGCTGTGCCGAGGGCACTGGGCTCTGCCATTCCTGGCCACGTGGGCTTTCCCAAATAAACAACAACCTCCTCCTGCATTTCCTGCTATGGCAGCAAAGGAGCTCAGGTGTCCATGGGCATCCTCACAGCATTCCCAGGGCTCTCAGTGAGCCCATGTCGGATCCTGTGGGAAGGGGGGGACCATGGGGTCTCACCCCGCTGCTGGGAGGGGGCTGAGCGTGTCCCCTCGAGCCCTGCTGCTCGTGGAGCCCCGTTCCCTTCTGCTCCCCCTTCAAAGCTTCTCCCGTCTCCACAGAATAATTCCGTGTCCCCCTCGGAGAGCCTGCGGGCCAGCGAGAAGCACCGGAGCTCCACGGATTACAGCATTGACTCCAAGAAGAGGAAAGCGGAGGAGAAGGACAGCATGAGCCGATATGTGAGTGACAGGGACAGTGACAGGGACAGGGACACCTCGGGGCAGCGTTGGGGTGGCGTTTCCCAGATGTGATGTGGGTGAGCTGGGGCACAGAGCCCTGGAATCGTTCAGGCTGGAAAAGGCTGTGGAGACCATGGGGTCCAACCAGCCCCCAGCACTGCCAAGGCCACCATAATCCGTGTCCCCAAATGCCACATCCACTCCCCTGACTGTCTCCATCCCTTCCAATGCCTGACCACCTTTTCCATGGGAAAATTCCCCCTGGTCTCCAGCCTGAGTGTCCTGGTGTTCTTGGGGGTGATTTGGCTCCCTGGTGGGCTGATCCCCCCTGGTTTTTGGGGCTCTCTGCGGGGTGTGACACACTTTGTGTTCCAGGACAGCGATGGTGACAAGAGCGATGACCTGGTGGTCGACGTCTCCAATGAGGTGAGGCCTGGGCAGCTCTGCCCGTGGCGTGCTGTGGGTTTGGGGTGTGGAAAGAGGGAGCCCTTCCCACCGTGTGAATTCCAACGCTTTTCCCATCTCCAGGACCCCGCCACGCCCCGGGTGAGCCCGGCCCATTCCCCCCCGGAGAACGGCCTGGACAAAGCCCGTGGGCTGAAGAAGGGGGACGCCCCCAACAGCCCGGCCTCGGTGGCCTCCTCCAGCAGCACTCCCTCCTCCAAGACCAAGGACCTGGGCCACGTACGTCCCTTCTGCGGGGTCACTGGGGGGCTCTGGGTCCCGGCAGCTGGAGCTCATCCCGTGTTTTCCATCCCTTCTCCTCCCAGAACGACAAATCCTCCACGCCCGGCCTCAAGTCCAACACTCCAACGCCCAGGAACGACGCTCCCACCCCGGGCACCAGCAGCACCCCGGGGCTGCGGCCCATGCCCGGCAAACCCAGCAGCATGGACCCCCTGGGTGGGTACCGCTGTCACCGCGGCGTCACCGCTGTCCCCAGCGCGGCTTCAGCTCCTCCCCGGCCACGGGGAGCAGCAGCTTCGGGGGGATGGCATTCCTGGGGAGTCACTGTTATGGGGAATGGGGTTTATGGGGAACTAATCCGGGTCTGGACAGCTGAGGGGGTGAGGAGGGGGCTCCAGTCATGGTGTGAGCGGGGTTGGCATGAGGGGACACAGCCCTGAGCTGTGCTGGGGGAGGCTCAGCTTGGACATCAGGAGGGATTTCCCCATGGAAAGGGTGGTCAGGCCTTGGTGGGGGCGGCCAGGGAGAGGTGGTGGGGACCCCGTCCCTGGGGGTGTCCAAGGAACACGCTCAGTGCTCCGGGCTGGGAGGAGGGTGGGTCTGGGCCGGGGGTCAGACTCCGTGGTGTTGGGTTTTTCCATGGTTGTGCTCTGCTCCCCACCCCTGCCAACTGTGCCTNTAGTCCTGCCAGCCGTGCCATTGTCCCGACCCTGCCCATGTCCCCAACCCTGCTGGTGTCCCACTCCTGCCTGTGTCACCAGCCCTGCCCATGTTCCCAGCCCTGCCAGCCATGCCCATATCCCTACTCCTGCCCATGCCCCCAGCCCTGCCCATGTTTCCAGCCCTGCCAGCCATGCCTGTGTCCCCCTCCCTGCCCATGTCCCCAGCTCTGCTGGTGTCTCAGCCATGCCTGTGTCCCCCTCCCTGACCATGTCCCCAGCCCTGCTGGTGTCCCAGCCATGCCCATGTCGCCATCACCAGCCCTGTCCCAGCTGTGTCCCAGCCTTGACTGTGTCCCCAGCCGTGCCCCAGCCCTG
>VZTB01007081.1:15819-30322 GCA_013397245.1 Thryothorus ludovicianus
TGTGTCAATACAAACCTTATTTCCCTCTTCCCAATATTCAATTATAAAATTTTATAATTATAAAAATTATAATTCAATTATTATATATGACATACTTTTTGAAGCTATGGGGACTTGCCATACAATAACAGATGTACTCTGAAAAGCTCCTTATGTTGGATCTTTTATTTTCTTGCATTTTAAAAATAAAAATCTGAAATCTCTCTTTGTGCAGTAAGGCTTATTTAATTGAAACAAGAAATATTTAAGTTATTGTGAAAAATATACATCATAACACAAGTAGCAACACATGCAGATGAAACAATATCCAGTAATGCCAACACTGACAGCTTTCTCCCTAAAAGAAGAAATACATCATTGCACTTTGTAAGTGAAAAGATTTAATGTTAGTCTGTCAGGGAGGTACATAAGGTGCAAACTAAATTTTTTTGGGTTAACGTTTTGAAAACACTACCATACTTTGTGACACAGATGTGTTCTAGAAAAAATATTTAGGTGTCAAACCTGATTGAACTTACACACACTTGTTTGGAATGTGTTTAATGAACAACAACCTCTTTCCTTTAGTGCTAGTTGTGTTTGTATTTTTATTGATTAAAGCCCATTTTTTATACTATGAGATACCACTGCTGACAAACTCCTGATTTTAAGGATACGCATGTAAAATGGTATTCTCTGAGGACTGTCACAGAATCAGCAGGACAAAGGTAACAGTATTTTTTTAGAAAAAGTACTCAAAGTAGGCAGATTTTGTTTAGATGGTGTTTATCCTACAGCATTCCTAGTTATCTAAGAATGCTATTCTTAACTGAGGATGCAGCTATCTAAAAATCACATCCAAATACATGTACTGGCAAAAATGTGATGTGTTTTGGATGCTGCATGATAAAATCATGATCAATCCTCTCTCAATTAGTATTGAGCAATGCTTTAAGTAGCATTGCATAGGGTGTACATTAGCATGGAATAGTTTCTCCAGTGTGAGGTTCTGAGGAACATACTCTTATGAAGATGGGGTTAATTGCATTAATATTGTCTCTCTCTGATTTTTTGGGGATGTTTTGATGTGGGGGAAGAGTGATGATCAAAGAGTTATTAAAATAAGCAAATATGTACTCCCTTATAAAAACTTCATTTTTGTTTTTGGCTCCTTGTTTTATATCATTCCTATCTGCAAAAATAAACTTGCAAATTCTGGAGTTTTAGTCTATTCTGGAACCACTTTCATCAAAGTGTTTTGCTCATCTGTGTATAAATGAATAGATGGGGGTAGGGAATTAAAAGGGAAATGATTCACTTAATCTGTGAATAGAAATCATATTAAAATATATGTTGTTTGCACAACTATGTAATATTGGATAAGGCAACTGTTTTCCTACCAACAACAACGTGACAATCAGCCCACATTTTAGATATTATGCAGGCTTCTATGTACAATATATGTCTATCTATGGAACAAAAGATTATTTTAAGTTTAGTTAGGCATAAAATAGCAACCGGTTTCTACCAGCAGATGGTTCTATAAATCTAGCAAGGTTCCTGTAGTAGTCAATGAAATCAGTTTTGTAAAGCCAGTTTCTGAGCTAGAACATAAATATAACTTAAAGCTATCCAAATGCAAAAAATAAAATGTTTTAACCTACCTGTCTAGTGCCATCATTTGCTTTGTAGTATAACGTAAATACAAACCTGAAGTGGAATTCTTTTTTGTGATCAAAATTAAAATGCACTATTAGGTCTCACCCCAGCTTGTGAGGTTGTTTAAGATGTGACACTTGGCAGAATCTCTTCTTTTACCACCACCTTTATTTTCCCCTTTCTTTCACTTCTGGCACACTAACACTGAATGCAATTCTAAGTCAGACCAGTGGCACACTTTCCTTGCAGTAGTGGACACACTTGTCTTTGGCCTATTTCTTGTATTAACTGCAAGTATCTCTCTAACCATTCTATGAAGGAAATACTCTTCTTTGTATATGAACACTTTCTACACACTGAAATACATGATGATGAAAGTGCTTACTTTGTTTTTAATATGACAGGGTATGCAAAGGCTCTACCCTTCTCTCACTGGTTAGTGAAAATTCAGCTATTTTGTTTTGGTAGACTAAGATTGACTTTAAAAAATGGTGTAAAATGGCCTTCTTATTCCTTTACCAGTCTGAAAGTTCATTAATTATTTAGCTAGGCTTACAGGAAAATTCAAAGTGACTAGAATAAACTCGTTAAGTGAGAACAAATTAGTTCTTTGTTTAACTTCATGGTCTTATCTCCTTAGTTTCTTAATTTTTTTTCTCATAAAATGTTTCTTAAACATTTTAAACAGTAAAAGCAAGTTATTTAACACATTAATTTTCAATGCTGCTTCTCCTTTTCCTGGGCATGGAATTAGAATTGTCTGATTAATTAATCAATCTTTCTTGCACCTGTTTAATAATGATTGCCTCAATTTTAAGAGAAACAGAAAAGCAGAAGAGTGCACCTCATATTATTCTTGTAATTTTAACTTCTGGATATTTTGGGCCACCTTACACAAGAACATTTGCCATTTGAAGATCTGTTCTTCCTTCTGCATAATGCATTTCCTTAAGTGCCTACCTGAAGGAGGAAGGAACCTTTTATATTTTTGTGCAATGCACAAAATCCTGAAGTGACTTAAGCAGTCTTTTAATTTGAAATGCTAGAACTTCTGTATACTACCTTTGTAGTCAGTGCTGAGTGACATGAAATATAAACTAAAATTTTAGTGCTAACAAGGGTGAAAAAATTGTTCTAACTAAAAAAGAATTTTAAAAAAGCAATTTGTTTTACATTTTTCTGCCCCATCCAATCATTGGGAGTGATCCAATCATTTAAATAAAGGAACATGTTAGAAGATTGGGAACAAGGAACTTAAATCTTGTTTTCTGTGATCTGAAAGAAGTCTCCTACCAAAACCTTGAAAGGATTGGGTTTTGGGTTGTTTGTTTATATTATGGTAAATACTAGTTTTTAAATCAAGAAATCAGACCATCATTTTAGACAGTTAGACAAGTCATCAGTTTATTTGCTTCCAAAGCATTCAGGTGTGTCCTTTTCTCCTTCTTGAGGATTTTAATTCAAGTTCTGAGAGCTCACAACGCCAATGCTTAAGGAATTTAAACTAATAACATTAATAAACATGTATATCAGTAAATAGGTCCTTAAGACTTTAATTTTGACTTTTCTGAAAGTAAACAGAAGATAATCTAAAGCAAATCATTAATTTGCTCCTGGCTTACCACAATGAGATGGCTTTCTTCTCAGCCTTTCTTACTGGTGTGGAGTCTCTGGACTGGCTGTTGTATAGTACAGCTGTGTCATCCCAGAGCAAAAAGGCTCTGGAAGTAGGTCATTTAGACTGAATGCTTCCTGTAGTGCATCCTTGCCTGAACTTCATCAGTTCTGAAGTTATTCTGTTATGTCTTTTAATTTACATTCCTTGCATTTACATTGTAGTCTTACCTGGGGAAAAGAGAAATAGGGGATGATGTCCTTCAGGGGCAAAACAGTTTGGAGAAAAGTCCTTCTTTGTTAAGTGAGAGGGAAAGAGAATATAGTCTGCATTTGGTTGAAGAGAAAAGAATCTCCATCCCATTATTTTTTTGTTTGTGTGTTTGTTTTTTTTTTCTAATTGATAGAGAAACTTATAATATAATTTACATTACATGAAGATATTTATGAAGAAAATTTTTTGTTTAAGATTCCATCCCAGTTTAGCCATTATTAACCTTTTTCCAGAGAGCTATATGCAGGTGTCTTTACACATTCTGTAATTTTCTGTGCCCCTGGGCTGGAATAGGTCTTCATAATTTTAGGATTACTTGTGGAGAATAGAGTCTAGAATTGGTCTGGCAGAGGCAGGCATTATTAGGAACCTTTTATATGCTCTGAGGAAAAAAAAATCAAGGTAATGAAATGAGACATTATGTCCAACCTGTTACTAGACACACACTGAACAAAAGCAGCTCTTGGTCCGGCATGAGAAAACCAATACCTGGTTGATTATTACCAAGCCTGGTGCTGGAACTGTAATTGGAGTCTCCTTTATGGTAAGTCAGAGCCACACAGAACCTGCAGGACTGTCAGATCCTCTTCTGTTCATGTATAGCATGGGAAGAATTTGGTCAAGAGAAATAATTGTGAGAGATGAAAGATAAACAATTTTGGCCATCTGAACATGTATAGTGTGCTTTTTTATTATGCTTATGTAATGTGCCTGCTATACATTGTGTGTAGTTTGCTCAGTGCTACTTGATTGCTAAAAATTCAGAGAGAATTAAAGCTTTTCCAGCTTACAAAGTTTATATGCAGAAATGCAAACCAGTTTTTGCAATACTTCTGTCAAACTACCTGTTCAGCTGAGCAGAAAACAAACCTTTACTTGATTATGAGTAGAAAAGTGGAGTTTTAAAAAAAAGTAATTTTTGCCCAAAGCTATAGATACTGTGGATATTTCAGCGGTGCAGCTCATATGCACATGAAAAGACAATAGCTTTTTATATACTTGTTTCTACTCAGTCAGAAATATGCTCTGGGTGATAAAATTTTGCTATGCTGCCCCAGCATACCCTATCTGAACCAAACTGTGTTGACACATGGAAAGGGAGGTTTATGTAACACTAGATCTAAGAAAAATCTTTACTAATTTTTTTCTGAAAGGGTAATTTTGGAAAATTGGAAAAAAGCATATACATCTAGTAACACTACAGATATGACATTGTTTTTATAAGGCTTTGGACCTAAAGCCATCACTAACAATATTTTTACTTTTTCTCTGGCCTTGCTATACTGCTGCTTCATACCTCCATTCTGATCCTTGTATATGATGAAGAGAAGTGAAAAGGATGTTAGTCAATAGTTCTAGAACAACTTCATAAACATAATTCAGTTTGTGTTATTGACTGGGACAGGACATTTTAATAAAAATAGTTTTAACTGTGTTTTGGTTTTATTCCAAATATTTATTCACCTCATTAAACCATATTGATTAAGGGCATGATCTTCAAAGGTGCAAAAAATATTATTTTCAAATGTTGGATGTAAAATGAATCATTGTTTGAGTGTTATATCCAATTAGATTTGGACTTCTGGTCTGGCAAATTCACAGTAGCACTACAGAATGAATCACAGCGTACATGTGCTGGGAGGATTCCTGATGTTTTCTTCTGTAAATACTGCATTAAATCAACAACAACAAAATAGCAAAACACAACACACCCCCCCCCCCCCTCAGAATAAGTAGGAAAAAAAGTTTATAAGAAATTTGTGCATCCTCAGTGGAGGTGGTAAAAGCCTTGGCTTAATACACACATTATCAGAAAGAACCCCTGGCCTCTTCCAGCATGATGTTTAGAAGGCACACATTGACACCACAGAGCTACTTAGAAAGCTCAAGTTAGAGAGGAACAAATCTTCCTTCTTTGCTTTAAAATTACTGTGTATCTGTGATGAATCTCCAACATGAAAGAGTATGAGTTTACATAGCACCTTAGATGAGTCACAGAACCTATAGATATTTTATTACTTTTAGCCTCCAGAATGTCCATGGTACATTTTGTGCTTCTGTGTCTGGAGTAGCACTTAGCTGCATTACTATCTGCCTAGTGGAGGCTGGTAATAGCGAGGCTTCAGGTAAATGTACCACAGTGCTTTCAAGCACTTGTTAACAACCAGCTGCCCTCATTACATCTCTTTTAAAGAAGTAAGTAAGGGCTGGCTCTACAATTGAGTATGAATATAAATGAGTATGGCCCTCATACTCTCTCATTTCCAAGAGTATGGCTGGGGCTTTTTAATACTTCCCTGCCAAGTGCTGCTTGGGCAAGGGGCTGGAACATCCTGAGGGGAAAGAAGGGCTCTCGTGGCTGGGCTCTGCAGGAAAGCAATTGGCAGAGGCATCAAGCTTGCCTGCCCTTGGGGAACAGCATCCCTGGTTGGATTTCTGCTCATTTTTTTTGTATGTGGGAGAAAAACTGTTGCAGTCCAAAGTAGTCTCTTGAGCCTTCTGTAAGTTACAGTGTTCAGATCATTAATTTAGAAAATGTATAGGAAATTTAAAAAAAACCCCACTTTTTCTGGGAAACTGCTTGGTATGCACATTTTGTGTACTGCAAGAGTGGAAGGCCACGTCTGAGAGGGTACACAGAAGAGGCATTTTTCTGGTCTGTTTCTGTTCCTATTCTTAAGCATTCACTTACTGGCCACTGTTTTTGCTGGATTTTCCCTTCAGATCAAAACACTGGACTAAATAGACTTTTTAGTCAGCCTCTGACCATGCTCCTTTTCTTCCTTCTCTCCAGCTCAAGTAATTTGTCCATGTTAGGTATGAAACTACTGAAAAATGACTATTCATCCTTGGTCTGGAGTTTTTGCTTCCATGCTGTGTGTCCACTTGAGTTTATAACAAGAAACTTGCTTATGCATCTTGTTCTACTGTTAAACCATCAGGTATAGATGCACAGTTACTAATTATTGTCTACCTTATTGCACTTGAGGAGCAAATTACAAACTCCTATGTAATTAACTGACAACTAGAGTATTATTTCAATTCTTAGCCTTGTTGTTTTTCTGTGTGTTGCAGGTTAAGTGAAAAAAAATACTATAGTACAGAGGCAAACAAAATAAATATGTGGAGTTGTACTGGGTTCTGAGTTTGGTTTTCTGGATGAGTGATTTACTTATGTTGATTTCTGTGATGTTTTTCAGTTTTGGAGAACATACAAAGGCATTTACTGGAGGAACAGAGTAATTTGCAGCCATTTTATTGCTTGATGGAACTTTCCACATAATATATATTTGTTTTTTATTTTCTCT
Organism: Thryothorus ludovicianus; assembly: GCA_013397245.1. Taxonomy (NCBI): domain Eukaryota; kingdom Metazoa; phylum Chordata; class Aves; order Passeriformes; family Certhiidae; genus Thryothorus; species Thryothorus ludovicianus. The sequence goes on from VZTB01007081.1 coordinate 22,654, forward strand.
GAAAAATGTATGCTTATTCTTTCAAGGAGTGCAATACTCTGGTAATGAGCATCTTAGTAAAATTCATTAATTCAGTAAGAAGTTAGAGGAGCATTTACAACAGTGTTCAAAATGTACTGCTTGATTTTTTTCTCTTACTCTTTGTATGCATAGTAAATATTCACAATGTTTTGCAATGATTTTTGTGTATTAATGAACTAAAAAAGCAGCATGACAACACTTGTAGCACACAAGCAGGACTGATCCTAACTGGTGCAAAAAAGTGAAAATTGATCTCCCTTCCTAAAAATTGCATTACATTCAGGTGGTGTAGAGTGGATTCCTCCCCAGGGAAATTTAGAAAGTGTTTTCTATAACTAACCTCATTCAATTACATATGTTAGAATACAGATAAAATTTCTGTAGAGGAGTTCTTACTGAATAAAGAATTGGACAGAAATCTTACATATTAGATAAACATATATACATATAAAACATGCAACATGTATATGGATGATGACAGAAAAGAGTCCCTTGAAGAAACTGATACAGATAAGGGAGGGTGGGAGACTGCGCAGGAGCAGACGCTGCAGTATAACCTCAAGAATAGATGCTTTAAGAACAACAAAAGAAACAACAGATGATGATGGGTTTATAGGAAAAGCTTTTCAAGGTCATCACTTCCTAATGCTGTATAGAGAAGGAGCAAATGATATCTCTTTCTGTGAAATTGACTGAAATTGCTAAAGGGCTGCAAAAATCCCCAAATACTTAAAAAATAAACTTTATAATTCATTTTCAGCATGGAGAGGGGGATGCAAGGAAAAGCATACTTGTCTCATTTAGGCCTTTTCATCTCTATGTGGTTGTGAGTTTGAATCATCAGATGGGGAGGAATAAAAAGCAGCAGTAATATCTTCCCCATGAAAAGGCAAAGACACCAAAAGATGCTGATGCAGAGAAGTCAAAGGCAAATTCAGGCATACAGCTGTCTTGCCATGTTCTACTGATACACTGCCAAGTATTAACTATCATTGCAATAGCAGGTAAAGTCTCACAAAAAGGTGTACCTCTTGGAGCAATCCCAACTGCAGAGTCATGATGTAATTCTTCATCAGTTTTCTCAAACCATTTATCTAACATTCTTTACTGTGTGGAACTAATCAAGTGAAATAAATGTAAGTTATTTGTTTTCCCCACCGTTTCTTTGATCATCATGGCATTGATGTGAAAGCCAGGGATGACAGAAAAATCTGTTGCCCTGACAGGATACTGAAATCATGAAGTCAGGTTATTTGGGATGACTGTCACTGCACATCAAGCAGAGGCTCAGCCTCACGGAGATGCTCAAAAAAGCAAATAAATTCACAAAATTGTTAAGCCTCTCATCTGCTAAATCACACATTCATGGTATTTTTAAATTATTAAGATAAGGCAATGAAGTTGCATTTTAACTTGAACAAGTTTTGGTTTCTGCTGTTTCCATAGGGAAAGCTTCCTCAGTGAGCCTGTTCCAGAGTCAGCCTATCACAATAGCAGCATACTGTTTCATCATGACTATAGCTTCTGAAATATAACAAAGGTTCATCAAAATTTCATGGACTCATTGAAATAAGGAGTAATGATGAGTACTACTCTTGATGTAGCTTTGTCATTGCCCTCTCCAGAGGATCTGGAAAATAAAGGCTGTGACTGATAGACTACCGCTGCCCAAGTAAAGTCTTAATAAGCAGCAACTGTTCAGCTGACAATTGCTGTATGTATTTAATCTTGTCTGCTAGGTTAGGAACACAGTAGATATTCGAATTTTATACTTTCATAATGTTCCTCTCACAGTATTAGAAATAAATTACTGAGGATGGAAGCATCAGTTTACCCCTTGCACTGAAGCAAAGGCTCTGATCTTAGTATAAACTTTCCTTCCAGTTTGGTTTAAAAGGAATTAATGAGGTTTTCATTCACAGAATTATTTATTTAGTGTTTGAGCAGTGATACAATAAGATTGTTAATGCATTTGGACTGTGATTGTGGGATGTTGGTTAGAAAGAAAATGTTTTACTGCAGTGGGAGGCATTTGGGGGAATTGATAAGTACATAGTAGGATGTGCTGTGAAAAGTACATCTACTGCTCAAACTAGCTGGGAACTAAGAAATTTTAAAGAAATCTGGGTATAGAAATGAGGAACAGTGTTCCTTTTTGGCTATACAGCCCACTTTCAGGAGGAAGGTGGCCTCTCTCCCTTTTTCTATTCTGGATTAGGCACACAGGGCACTCAGTCCTCACAGCTGCACAATGTCATTGCAGTGCTGCAGAGAGAACAAGCATGCCTCTTTCCTTCCTTCTTTTCCACACGCACCTCTTATCATTCTATTCTCATGTTCCTCAGTATGTGGCCATTTGTGAATGTTTTTACACTGCTAATCCATACAGTAAATATTTTTCTTATTATATATTTTTCTTATATTATTATTCTTAGTTTTTCTTTTTNAATACCAGTGTATGTCCTGAATGAGATTATAAGAATTCAATTGTGGTTCACATGGGGAAAAAGGAAAAAAATATAGAAAAAATAATTCTCAGGGTTTTCTCAATTTTTTCTTAGCTATAAAAACCTTGGGAATGCTTAAGAGGAGCATGCTCATCTTAGTAAGTTTAGCATGCCCTAACTCTGGTGTTTTTTTTGTCTTGATGGATTCATCTGAATGTTTGAAAGATGCTCTTAGTGGATAGGAATGAAGAGTGGGTACCAAACCAATTTTAGCATTTTGATGAGACTAATAGAGTATGTGTAGTTCAGCTCTCTTAAAATTATTTCATGTATCTATTTCAAGACTGAGCAAAAGTTTGTGCTTCCCTATCATTTTTTTTTAAGAAAGGAAGGCTTAAATTGAAAAAAACCCAGGAAGTAGAATTTTGATATGTTGGTAAAAGAGAGCAAGAACAAAAGAGTTCCTCAGACTTAAAGTAGACTCTACTGTTTTTTAAACCTCCTGATTCTGGGGGAAGGAAAAAATGAAACGACCAAAAAAACTATCAGTAATTCTGGAATCTGAGAGACCTAGTAAACAGACTAGGCATTACTTTTCTTCCACTTTTACTATTTCTTTACTATTAAATTGTATTATTTGTATGTTTTCAGGAGACTAGAGGCTACAAAATTGAAACCATACTCTTAAAGAACCCATAATTCCCAGTTTCCAAGTTGGCATCAATGTTTCAGGCAGAATTGCATGTTGTTTCATAGCAGGATCTCAGGTAGGTCTTCCCAGATCTCGTAGTTAATGGATGAAGCTTCCTGGGTAATGAGGATCAAGCACTGAAGCTATCAGTGTGGGTCAGCACTATGCAGACTTGCAGTAACTGTTGTTTTCAATCCCCCCTAAAGCTCAGTAATTCTGTTCTGAATCCTGATACTTTAGTTATTTAAGCCAAGCCTGCACTTGCACAACAGTCACACAGGAAGTACTAAGAAATGAAAATTTGGTGTGTATCAATGGAACATTTATTTAGAATTGTTTGCTTCATGCTAACAGCTGGAATGCTGTAACCCTTACATCCTACTCTGTAATGCAGCATTGCTTTCCCCTCTCTCACAGCTCATCTTGCAACATTTATGTCAGTGAGTTTGAGCTGCTGTAACTGAGTTAACATTCTATATGTTTTTCCAATAACCTAGTTATCAGTATATTTGGATTCTTAAGTAGTTTCTGCATTTTTAAAGCACAGCAAGATGTCATGGTTTGTTTTTTATCCCTTTTTTTCCCTCCTTCTAGTGAATTACAGTAAATCTTAAATGAACTTCTCTACACCAGCATCTTTTTTCCATTCCAGAATCTTCCTCCACTTGGCCAGATTCTAAGCCATGATTCTCCAGCCTTTCAGCATTGCTCCCAAGGCAGATACATAAAGTCCTTTGTCCACTCAAGTCTCTGATACAGTCATAGCAGAACAGTCACTTCATGTGAAATAGGTCTATGTGATTATTATCTACCAATATGGGCCACAATATTTGTTTTTGACGGAGAAAAAAGGTTGTTATTGATTTTTTTTAAGGTTTGTTTTTTTTTTGTTTTTTGTTTTTTTTTTAGACAGAGAATTACTGTGAAAAATAGTTTGGGGATTAACCTACGAGGTGGTCATAGGCTTTGGGGTTTGATTTTTTAACCCTGGAAGATAGTTGTGAGCACATCTTACAATTTACACATTTTCCCTCCTGCCTCATTCCCAAAATCCACCCTCAAACTGCAATTCCTCCAAGTTTTTATGAATTTAATTTGAGAATTCCTTTCTTTTTCATGTAAATTCAAATACTTATTTTATTTCTATTAGGTTATTAATAGGGATAACTTGGCCTATAGTCTGACCTAAATACATCTCAGACTCCATGGAAAACACAGAAGTTTGTATTCATGATAATGTCTAATTCTGTATTCTGATGCTAATGTGACCTTGCCGTACACATTTTGTATACTTCAGTGGTGTGAACAGCATGTCCTGTGGTAGAGTTGANTTATTTTCTGTCAAACAGATCTAGAGAGCGGAACTGGCTTGTTTGAGACCTCAGATATGAAAAAAATTTGTTGCTTAATACATAGAAAGCATTGTGGTTTGTACTGAAGAAAATCATGGGTGAATGGACAAAGCAGGAACTGCCTTGAGCTCTGTGTTTTAAATTTCTCCCTTCTGTGCCCTGCATTATAAAAGAGTTCAATATTTTCCACTGGGAAGAGGATTTAAATAATCTTCCAATAATTTCTCCAGGATAGAACTTGTCCAGTTTTGACAGCTAATAGTCAACATGCACCTGCTCAGAAATGAAAACTTTTCTCATGTTTTGATATAAGCACAGGAGTAAGCAAGTGAGTAAAACTGACCCAACACTTACTTAACTGTCAATGAAAGTTTTGATTCCTAAAGTGTAAATAAATCTGAAGGTGTCATTTCTAATGGCTAGCTCAAAATGGATAGTTTGACATCCCAGAATCAAGTAGAAACACTTCTATTCACCAAACACCAAGACCCAGCAAGAAAATAAATTTAAGAATTTTAGCATTGTACATGACTTGTACCTGACCATTTCAATATTTCTAAGAGTCAGATGAAGAGGTATTCTGATCTTCATCTTGAAGCTGAGAGGCATTAGCTTGGTACTTATTCACTTTACCTTCACTGTAGTCAGTGCCCAGAATTTTATCCATTTTACCCAGAAAAATATTCCTGTAGGCATCTTAGGACAGCACCTTAACTGTTAAATCCTGCTGACGGCTATTTTATTGTACACGTTTTATAATGTGTTGGAATTTCAATAATATGGAAAATACAGGGAGCTAACATGGAATTATAATTGTTTCAATGATCTTACAAAGTTATATGTTCTAGTTCACCACTAATTGTGAAAGGATATCAAAAGTGTGGTGCTCTTGTCACCTGCAGTCTTCAGCAAAGATAATGAACTTCATTAAACAGCCCTTTGCCAGTGACCTCTGGCAGAAGAGGATGGACATGTTTTCTCACAATATCCTTAGCAAGTTCATTAGTACAGACATATTCTATAAAGAATTTATTTGAGATATTAAAAAAAAAATCCGTCCATTCTTTTAATACTTTTTTTTTTAAAAAAAAAGCACCTGTTAAATGGAGATAAAAATAAAACAATATAATTGGAATGCTCTAGGGACCTATGTTGTCATGGATACAAAAAATATGTACTAAACTTTACACACTCTGACACAAGCTCTACTGGCATTGGACTTGTTTCAGGGATGTGGTCTGTCACATGAACACCACTGCACCTAATGTATCTCTCTTTTTTAATAAGATCTTGTATACATTTATGTCACTACAGGTAAATCAGCCAGGTTCGATGATTTGGATAAGCCAGAAGATCTTTCCAGCCAGCCATGAGGATGGGGGATTTCTTAAGGTAAAGTTATTTATGTAATTTCTTTCATATAATAAATAGTTTACTGAGATGAAAGCTTTCAGAAAAGAAAAAAAAAAGTTCAATGGATTTTCTTTTACAACTGCTTCAAGAAAGTAGCCAGCTCTCATGATTTCATCATGAGTCTTATGTTACTCTGTTTTTCTTAAAGCCTTGGCTCCTTGCACTATGCAGTTAACTGAAGATCTAAGTTTTCATTTTATAATTATGTTTTTAGCCTTCAGACTTTCAGAAAACATGGACTCTTGCTGGCTGCACACCAGAAGGAAAACAAACTTATTTTCAAAGGCTCATATTTCTTTCGTCTGTCTCGTGGTTTTACAAGCTTTACATCTGAGTTTTGAATGCATAATTTTGGCAATGCTTTCCTAGCAATGCAGATGAAAAAGTCAATTATAATGCAGCAGAAGGAACTGGGTGGTGTTGCTTATCTTTAATTAAGTACCTTGCTTGTGCTTTACCTGGCTTATGTAACAATCATACAGAGCATGGCAGTTTTGTCTGAGTTTACAAGAAGTACCACAACATAAAGGCAGAAGATGTAGCTCATCAGACAGCATTAACAAGATTTTATTCTGTTACTATTACTGGTTTAAAAAATGTGAAACTAGACATGAAATTTCAGTAGTGAAAGATAACAGATTACACAGAACTATAGGATGTACATGTTTTATTTTCATATTCCCTTTCAATTACTTGCTCAAGCAAGTAAGTAAAGAAGAGAACACATGATAAATTGTTTTGATTAAGTTTCAGTTATTAACTAGGCTTCTGCTCCCTGTTAACAAAACCGTAAGTATTGTTCCATATGGAACACATTATATTTTCCTCTACAGATTTTCCACTGCAAGGGAACTTCTAAAGTTTACAGGTGGGCTATTTGCTACCTCATGTGCCAGCCTACCAGTTTTTAAACTAGCATATATGTCAGTGCTGCCATTCTTAGCATTCACAGTATTCCAAAAGTTCAGCTGAGAAGGCTGGTGGCAGTGCCAGAGCACGATTGATGTGCTCTATAGGGTCATACTTACATCAAACGAATTTGATAAGTTTGTAAATCAGCTGTGTGTTAACTAGATGATTTTTATTCAAACTGTTAAGTTAGAAGTTTTCAGTAAGTCATCATTCATCATCAAACAAAGTTTCTCCTGAAGCAATGAAGGAATGAAGCTGTGCACTATGTGAAGCATAGCAACAATGCTGCATTTTATTGAATTTATGCATAGCTGTGGGTTTATGCTGTACATAGCTTAAAATAAAAGTTTCTCAGGGGGTGTAATTCAACTGGCTAAAACATATAAATCCTTTTCCTCTTTAAAGTTACTGGATTCTTCCTTTAAAAATACAAATTCTTTTCCTAGCCTATGTAATTCTTCAGAAGATACTTGCATATGCTGATACAACAACCAGTCTTTAGAACTAGCTCCAAATTTTATTTCACAACTGACATTCAAAAGCAACTTCAATATTAATTGCCCATAGTCCAGCTTCCAGCACCGCATCAACTTTAACAGAAACTGTGCATCTTTCTTTAGCCTCATGATTTTACAAGCTTGACATCTGAGTTTTGAATGCATAATTTTGGCAGTACTTTCCTAGCAATGCAGACGAATATACATATTTGGAAATTTTTTCATTTGTAATATAAAGTTAACTAGGATAAATTGGTGAAAAAAACTACAGAAAGTTTTCAGTCCTCCAGCTGCACACTTTTATGTATTCAATGTTAAACAGCTTGAACTTCTGAA
>VZTB01007081.1:36576-49754 GCA_013397245.1 Thryothorus ludovicianus
AAAAAAAAACCAGGAGGAAAAAGAGGGGAAAAAAATAAAAAGAAACAAACATGGAGAGAAATATAACAAGCAGTTAAGAAGAAATAAGAGATTCAAAACTTGAGCCTGTCTGGAGCCTGTCTGAACTAGAGCTCCAGAGGTGCAAGGTTTTCAGGGAGAAAATGCAAGTGTCACATTCCAGTTTGGAACGACTATTTTTCTTCACAGATACAAACCTGTGAAATGCCCAGTTGAAAACATGCAGGAAGAAACCCGGGCTTTATGAGACAGTTGTTAATGCAGTTTTTTTCCTACCAGATTTTGTGAATGAGGAGCTGCAGGAGAGGGGGTAGCCTGGCATCCCCTCAGAAAAAGGCATAGCGGGACAAAAGACTCTTGGCCAACTATGTCAGGGTCAGGGTGCAGGCTTATCCCAGCTTGAATCTTAAGACTGGCACTTTTTCTGCCCACAGACTCTGGCAAAGTTCAGACAGTGGCCACCACACTTAGACCCCACGTCCTAGTCTTGGACTAAGTAGGAGAGTATGGTATATCAGAGCAGACTTAGTTTGAATTACCCTGAAGAAAGAGCCCAGATTTTGGATACTCAAATGCTGCCTGCTTATGCTCCAGTGAAAAAAAAAGAAAATAAAAGAGAGAGAGAGAGAAAGACGAAAATACATCCTGCACTTATAGTTCAACTCCTATGTAAACATAACCTAGAATCTTCAGGTATCCTACTAGCACACTGACAATCCTACTGACCTACACCTATCCATCTGAACTATTTTATAAGTGCATCCAGAGCTACCATCTGTCTGTCAGAGTATGGCCAGAGCACAAAGTGCTGTGTAGGCTGGTGTAAATTATCTCAGGAAGCAGAGTAACTGCAAAATCAGCACTGTGTGGGAAAAAAAAAAAAAAAGTCAGAAAAGTATGCTCATACTTTTTGTGTATTCATTTCTATCATTCATTTCTATCTTGCCATTCCCGATGCTGCCTGAGTACCTTAGCTTGATCCCACTAGTCAATTTGCAACATTTCAGAGCAGCTTAACTCTATTCCTGCTCTGAGGGCTCTGATTTGGTGTTTTAAGCTGTATGTTTAAAGCTTTCACCCTGTATATCATTTGGTGTGTGCTGCTTTTCAGAGCTCTCAGATTCTTGTGACTCATCTAATATTTTCCAGCTGCTGATTCCAAAGGAAGAGATTTGACTCAACAGCTGATGTTTTATACAAAGAAAGAGTATCTTGTTTGCACAGCATTATTTCAAATTCATATTGCACACATCCAAAGTTAAACCCATAGATCTGTCCAGACAGGTAATTGTTTTATTGGGAAATTCATTTTGTGTAACTTAAACCAGATCTCAAAGGTTCTAACAAGTCACAGCACCTGGGACTTCTATTTTCCAGGACACATCCTAAAGGTGAAAGGGCTGAGCAGGTTTCTTGTGCATTTTTTCCTTTATTCTCAGGTGTATTTTGCAGTCTCAAGTCTCTAGTTGATCTCAAAATACTTGCACTGACAAATATAAGAGTGCAGATATAATTTGTGATATAATAACTTTGTGATATAATTTCTCCATTCAACACTGCATCTTCCCCAATGCTGCTTTTCTCAGCTGCAAATTTTAGTGTGTGTTCCTAATAAAACTCTCTGTACCCATCCAGTCAATACTTACCACTGACCATCCAGCTTTCTGCAACAAAAATTGCTGGACAGCAAGCCCTAAAGGCTGCTATGTTTTCAACTAGGCTACCAAAGGTTTTACAGCTACATGTAGATTTGCTTTCCCACCAGTTATGCAATCCTTCTCCTCGCTGGATGTCATGGCAGCTGCTGGAGTGAAGTGGGTCAGCAGGCTGCCTGGACAGCTTTGCTCTGGAGCCTTCGCTCCCTATGAATCATTTTGGCTTGGTCACTTTTTCTCCACAACAGCCTACTCGCTCAGAGGTGAGTCTCTGCCTATGAGTCATCAGCAGGGCTGTAAAGCCCTGTCTGCTGAAGTCCCCTGGGAGGCTCAGGAGCTGTAATGTTTGTGGCACAGACTCCGTTCAGCTGATCCAAACTACCTGTAGCCTCCAACAAATTCACAGTCCATTTGTTTCTTTTTCAAGTCCAACAAATTCATGGTGTTGCCTTGGTAGCCCACCTAAGCTGGCAGCACTGCTCATAGGAAGGTTGCATGATGACAGGACTGCATGAGGCAAAAACACCCTTAAAAGAAAAAAAAAAAAAAAANAGGATGTCTGAACACTATGTAAATAAACAGCAGTAAGTTAGCAGTAACTTAACTGTAGCAGCAGGAAACATTTCTGTCTGATTCTGGAAAGCCAGCCATGGCAGGAAATTGTTACGTAAAGTGCAAAACTGCTACTATTTAAAAGTGTACTTTGATCAACAGAGGGAGAAAAGATGCATTTCATGCTTTTCACTCTGAAATACATACAATATGAGCAATTTGAGATAGCTCTTTTCAGTGGGGAATCTCAAGTTAGCAGACTTGCAATTTGCTGTAACTGTTAAAGTTCACAGCATTGGCAGATCACACATGAAAGCAGAGGAAAGAAAATGGGCATTTTTTCCCAAGTTTCATCTGCTGCTTGTCCTGTAACTGAAGGATCTGAACCTCTGAAGCCAGAAGAGAGGAGCTGGACACTGACAAGGGGGTGCAAAACTGGACACACCTGATTCCACCTTGCCAGAGCCCCAGTGCTCTCTGGAGGTCTCTGCTCGGATTTCCTCTGCCCAGAGGGTCACAGAGAAGCAAGTTTCAGCCAGAACAGATCAGATCTAGCTGCTATGAGTCCAGAAACCTGTCTACAACCCCCAGGTGAATTTGATAATCCATTATAATATGGCACACATGTCCAGAGGCTGGAGAGAAGCTTGCTGAAGAGGAATAAGAGGACTCCAGTCCTGGAATGCAAGGTGGTCAAAGACTTGTAAGGTAAGGAATGACCCTGTGTCATAGAAAAGAAGTATCTTGATCAAAGCCTTTTCTATGGTTAATGGTATCTATCCTAGTTTCCAATAAATTCAGTAGAAGGAGAATCCAAGAACACTGTGTGCCTAAATCGCATGCTAAACCCAGGGATTTTGAAACAGTAAACAATCCATCTGATCTCACACAGTGGTAAATGCTGAGCTATTGCACTGGATATACCAGGCTGAATAAACAAGATCAAAACCAGGTTCATGGGGATGACCCAAAACTTTTGATGTGCTTGTGAGACAGATGTTCCAGCTGGATAAGGGAAACTGCAAGCTCAGCTCTTATATCCCAGACACTGTCACTGACATTGTCTTACAGACAGGCAGAGTTTGAGCAAAAGGGTGTAATTTTGCTTGGGGTAGGTAAATCTCCCTCAGGTGGACTTTGTACCTGCACTTCTACCCAGACGCCTTTCTACCTAGATGCTGAAAGGGATGCTGAAATGCAAACCTCAGTTTTTCTCTCCTTCCAGGGGTGCTTGGCTGCTACTGACCAGAAACTGAAACTCTCCATGCATTTTAAGTTAGTCCATCACTCTAATTGTGGATGGGTTTTCTTTATTATCAAGGCGATTGTGCTGTGATATTTCGTCCTGATAGATTGAACTCTCTACTCTGATGTAGAGGAGTGACATAAGCTAGAGGTCACCTTCTGCTAGGAAGCTTTAGGATCTGCCTAAACAACTTCATCAGATATAAGGCATTTTTTGGATAGTGAATGATTTTGTACGGGTTTGGGGCTTACAGGCCACAGAAAGGAGTCAGAACACAGCTTCCCTGATGTCAAGGGTTGCAATGTAAATAGAATCAGGGGTGTGTTATTCTATCACCATCCATTAGAACTGGGATGGGAGATAGTGATGTGATCTTCTGTTGATAAGCCAGCTGATAAGAAACCATCAAGAGCAGTTTCCTTATCTCTTCCACGACCCATCCTCCCTCCAGGGATAGATCTTCTGCTAATGGGCCATTAAGTCCACTGATAAATTTCCATCATCCCATTGGGAAATGCTCCAGCCAGGGGGAGGAACCAAGCCCCTATACCTAGATAAAAAAACCTGAGACTTGGAACATCAAGTCAACCTTTTCCACTGGACTCCCAGAGGAAGAACAGGCCCATCTCTTTCCACTGGACCTTCAGCAGAGGCTGCACTTTTCTACAGGATCACTGCTTCAACAGAGCCACATCTGCTACTCCAGGAGGACTGCAGCCACCATTGCAAGTAGACTGCAGCCAACACCCTGACCAACAGGGTGTCAGGTTGTATTCTGACTCCGTCAGTGATTTTCTTTTTTCCTTATTGCACGTATTTTGTTTTCTTTTTGTTTTTTTTCCCTTTTTCTAATAAATTGTATTTCTGACTTAGAGCTTCTCACTGGTTTTGCTTCTCAAACCAGAACACCTGAAAAGTCAGATTTCTCCAGATGCTCTAATGGGCTTTGCATTGCTCTAATGTGCTAAAACAGGTAAAGACAACCTGGGACTGCCATCAAGAACTGGTCTTGTCTTGTTGGCCATAACGAAGGTACAAGGTGCACTCAACTATCTTTTCTTGCATTAATTCCCATGCTCCAAAGCCAATACTCTTTTATTTTCATCTCATGGATGAGATATACTCTCATCCATTGTATGAGTAAACAACTGTATCGGAAACATGAACAGCAGTTCAAATTACAGATTATGATGAAACAAACGTCTTGTTTGTGTATAGTGCAGTAATATTTTGTCCAGTGGCAGGTAAGGCAAGGTTTATTACTACTTCTGAAAACCACATGACTTTGTGTTTATTTCAGACTGGTACAAGCAGATCCACTTCAGAAAGCTAGGCTTCCTTGTGCTTCTTGGAATCACACACAATGTACTGAACTTGTTCCCGCAGAGCACATCAGCAAACCATTCCCATAAGCATAAACTCTCTTTTGAGAGGATAGAGTGCTGTTAAGGAAATGGATTTTTGAAGGCTGAGAGAATAATTACCTTTGTTCTTTTTTCTTTCCCTTGGGAGAAGAACACAATGTTTTCTGGTTAACCCTCAAAAACATTATGTAATATGTTATATTAGGAAAAATAGTTCTCCAGAGGCTTCATAGAAATAACAAACTATTAGAGATAGGCAGAGATAATAATTTCAGAACACCTCGTTTCAATACTCTTAACCTAAGAGTTTTTGACTCTGTAATGAAAACAACTCTCTATATTCAGAGTGGTAGGTATATCTGAGAACAAAATAAACACTTAAATTAGATGGATCTTATTGCTACATTTTATAGATAATTTTTAACACCAACATTTTTAAAGCAAACTGCCAGAACTAGGCTGGTGAACATCACCCTCTCCTGCATTTCAGGAAACTCCATCTAGAGCACTGGAGACAACAGGCCCAAGTTTTGCTGGATTATAAATAAGCAGATTTGGCCTGGCTCTCTTGTGGATTATGCAAGTTCAGTGTGGAAGAGGAAAGCAAATTAGGAGCCTCATGGTGCCTATTTCTGAGCCAGGAGGTTGCCTTTACAATACAGTCAGGAGACAAAGGAGTAGGATAGGAATAGTTGCTGTCCCCCCGGGAGTGGGAAGATAAGTGAATGGCACATCTTCCCACTTCCCGTGCACCACTAAGCAACTCCTGTACCATGGAATAGATCTTTTCGGCTAGTTCAGCTTCTTAGACGGCACAAACTAGCAAGTTATGTCCTCAGAATGTCAGTGTGTCAAAGTAACTCAAGGCCAGAGCAGCTGTCTTTTCTTTGAGCCTGAGAGAGTGGTGGCTTCTGAACTGGCTCTCTGCAGCGGTCAGCTTCTTACAGTATTTTGGAGATGTGTATTCATGGCTAATAGGGACTGCATCACTCACCTTTGAGCTGGCCAGTCTCAACTAGTGTTTCCTCAAAGTACACCACTTCCATGCCAAGTCTGTGCCACTGACTGATTTTCTGTTTCATTCCTGTTTCCAGAGTGATATGTGGATGCTACTGAAAAGAAAGCAAATAAAAAGAAAGCAGTAGGTCAGGGAAACTACTTTATCCAATGCTCATTTACTTGTTTGTTGCTAAAAATAATTTTTTTCCTCACCAGGAAACAAAAATACATTTTTCAATGTTTTGGACCACAGCATTTGCAGGAGTATGCACCTCATGTTGCCAGTTTGAACAGTCATGGATGTTGTCTTAAGTTGGCATTGTTCAATAGAACCAATGAGTTTGCTATGTTTTTTGTAAAGACACATTCTTAAGACAAAAAAAGCGGAAGGTGACTCACTTCACTTCAGCCTGGGGAGGAGGCGGCTGGCCCGGGTCGAAAGGGGTCCAGGCTGGCCTGCTCAGCTGGGTGTGGCCAGGCCTTAACTGATCTGATCTCCCTGGCCCGGCTGAGATTTTCCTGTTCCCAGAGGGGTGGTGAAAAGAGCTGCTGATCCTCTCACCAGCCTGCTGGGTCCCAAGGCCAGGAAGGATTCCAAAGCCAGGAGCAGCCCCGAGGTGGAGAGCGGGCACGTGGCCGGGGATTGCAGCAGCAAGGATGGTGCTGGGCACAGCCACCTCAGCATGGCTCACAATGAACTCTATATGCTCAGCTACTTTAAACCAACTTTACTGCAAATATAAAAGGACAAAAACATCAGCTGCAGTTTTTTTCTCAGTCTCAACACCTCAGCAGGACTAGGCCAACATGATAGCTAACAGTGACCATGTGGCAGCAGAGAAATACGGCAAGTTATATTCCTAACACAGAACTCAAATCAGATTAACCTTTCAACACTGTAAGGCTCTATAAAAACTGTTTCAATCAATGATAAAACTTGAAGTCAGTAAGAAAGATGTTTGATTTTAAATGGAAAGATTGAAAAGAATGCTTTGAACTTAGATTTAAATTCTTTTGTAAATCTATGGAAAAGATATATATTGGATATATCAGAATTTGTTTATTTTTTTCTGTGATGTATAGAAATGTTTTGGGGAAAGTAGCAATTTTAGTACAACTGAGTTGAAATATTGGTAGTTGAAACAAATAGATATTATTGTGATTTAAGGAGAAACTTAAAGAGAAATGAGAGAAATGAAAAAAGATAATAAGGAGATCTTTTGTTTCTTCAGATAAATGAAAAAATTGTTGTACACAAAAGTAGCTTTTGTATAATCATTCTTAAAAATACCCCCCAATAGCTGATGTAGTCTATGAACACAGTTGTGTAAAAGCTGCATAACAAGAGAAATACTTTGCCACTGCAAAATAATTATATTTCCAGGTGGTTATTTTTGTTTGTGATGAAGCCACAAGAAAACCTGTTTTCTTGTGGAAAAAGTCTCCATAGCACAACAAGAGAAACTCTTCTCCCCAAGTGAATTGAAGATAAGACTATTTTAAAGGTAGTAAACCGACTGAAAGTTGTGTGCTTTATCTTTGCATTGTCAGTGAAAAGAAAAAATGTTGTCTGAAGTTTCATTCTGATTGTCTTATTATTTTCCCCTTTAGTTCTGTTAATAAAAATTTCTCTATATGTTTTCAAGTTTGAATCTGCTTTACTTTCTTTTCTTTTAGTCCTACTTCACAACAAAGATAAACCCACAACAGATATCCTGTGCTGTGCTATTTTCTTGATTTACTGCTGATTCCCTGGCACTTATAAGAAAAAGTAGAGAGAAAATCTAATCAGTGAATAGAATCAGTAGAGAGAAAATCAGTGAATGAGCTGTGTGTCTCAACTTGATACCAACTTACATATTGCTCTCTGAGCACTCACAAAACTCTAATAAAACCAAGCAGTTGTAAAATGAGAGCTGAAATTCCCGAGGGAGAAAGGTTAATGGCTGCACCAGAAAGTCCTGCTCCCCAGGGCCAGCATGCCTGTGCTGCTGGATGCAGCAGAGCTAGGAGGATGCACGGCAGCTGCTGCTCCACCATGAAACTCTGGAGCAGTGGGAGACTCCCCCAGGAACAGCTGCAGTCCTTGAAAGAGGTGCTATCTCTAAATCCTTCTAAGCCACAGTTCCTGATACACTAGCTGCTTTGGAAAAAATAACTTTAAGTTAACCTGGCTTCTTTTTATAGTTGTAAGAGGATATAATACTGATTATTAAGTTTTGTAATGTGAGAGGGTGCAGAAATCCCTGAGTTGATCTTAAAAGTGTGCATTAAGAATAGCCTAAAGACCAGAGTGTGACACTAAAAATAATATGGGAAACTAGTCAAGTTCACTGATTTCTTATTCTAACTACTGCAAGCCACTCTGTATCAGATCTAAAAAACTCAAAAACCCCCCAACCATAACAACAGTAAAACCAACAACAACAACGGGAGAGAAAAAAAAAAAGAAACCATCCATGGGTTCCATGTTGGAGTGTACTTTTGGCAATCCAAGTGTGTAACCTACCCCCACTTCTTTGCCCATTTTCATCACAATTCCCCTATAAAACAACTTTTTTCTTTCCTAGCAGTGCTGCAGGGACAACCCAGTCACTTTGAAATACTATGTGCATTGTGCTCTGATGCGTGGAAGTATGAAAGATAAATGCAGTGGATGTCATTATTCCTTTCTAACTATTACTTTTACTACACTGGCTCAAAAGGCTGACTGCTGATGCTTCAAGCCTCTACAAATATGAAATATCTATGATATCTGGTGGTACCTGCCTCAAAACACAGGCTTTGCCTCAGCTATATTCCTGTACTCCAGCAGCAGCATTATTTGGGCTCAACAATAGTTGTTGCTTCTCCCTGTGTGTTCAGCCCTAATTTACTTGTGAGGAACATTTACATGTTTGCTGTATCTATTTGGGGTTTTGTTGTTTAGTTGAGTCTACTCTTGATGTAAGTTACTGAGTTTGAGTTACTCATGGCTTTCCAAAAATCCTGTCATACCTTTTAATAACAATAATCACTGTTGATATTCACAACTCAAAGCACACTGACTAGTGTAACCAAGCTTTTTTAAGCCTTTGTACTTCACCTTGGGTGAGTTGCCTACTAAGGCCATAAGGATCTACTCACTGCTGATCATAAGGTGTGGGATTTGGCCATTATTTTATCCTCTGTCTAGGAATATATTCCTTAAAATCCTTTGGATAGCGTCATCCTCCTCTAGAGTTAGCAATGCCTTGCAATGGAAATTTCCAAATCCTTCTCTACACCATAGGGTATTGTGAATAGACCTTATCTGTGCAAGATAAGAGAAGTTTGCCTTAGCCAATTAAATTAATTGATCACAAAGATTTTGGGACAAAATACCAAAAGTTTGAAAGTTTAAAACAAAACTAATGATATCATACAAACCATTTTTTAGCAGCCAGCAAGGATTTGATGAAAAGAAAATTAAATCCAACCAAATCCATTTCCTTTATGGAAGGTTATAATGAAGTTAAAGTATTTATTGTGAATAAACAATAGAAGCCATAAATCTCGTCTTTCATTATGTTTTTTATATTGGCTGATGTGATCTTTTTATAAATACCAAAACTGGATGAAATATGTTTTTGTGGGAGCAAAACTGGAGAACCATACCAGAAAAGTGCCCAGTCATTTACTACAAAACCACAGTTGTGAATTAAGTCCTTATCTTTGTCCAAATCAATATTTTTTGCAACTAGGATATTGAACTAGGAAGAAACCCAACTGAAATTCAAGGACTGAGGTAAAAGTACAGTCAGTGCCACTGGTGAAAACCAGGAACATTTTAAATTTTCATGAGAAACAGATATTTTTTCTTTTTAAGAAAGTGCTGTTCAAAAAGAGGGCAATGTCTCCAGTGCTTAGACAGCCAAATTTTTGGGCAGTACTTCTGTGGAAGTCTGCTTGGGGGTCACAACAAATCTGTAGCTAGGAGAAGTTTATCTACTGCTGTTGCTAGAAAAGCTAACATGCTACCAGATTATAAAAACAGAAGCATTAACCTACAGGCCTCATGCAGAACTCATTCCCCTCCTTTCAGCATTTGCTAAACCTCAGATGAACAGCTATATCTGGTTTTGGGCAAGGCACTTCCTGCAAGATGGAGAGCAGCTGGAGTATGCCCAGGAGAGAGTAGCCAGGAATCTAGAAAATGTGCTTAGCAAGGAAAGACTGCATGAAATAGGACGGTTTAATTTAACATAAGGGAAGAACGACAAAAAAGGCAGCTGCAAAGAGGTAGAGGAAACATTTTGTTTCTTAAACCATACGAGTCAGGGCAGGATGCAAAGAGCCTAAATCCTGGTAAGAAGTGCTGCATTTAATGTTTGAATGTGGTTTCCTAATATCTTAGCTTCTCCTGCAGGACATCTTAGAAAGAAAATTGCACAAAGTTTTCCAAGCTGAGAAGAATCTCACAACCATGCAGGTAAGTTCATACTGCTGAAGTAGACCTTTCCAGGCAATCTTGGCCTGGGGAAAGACATGTAAAGCTGTTCTGAAGGTGTCAGTGCTGTTCCTCTGGACCTGGTGGAAATGTCCTGCCCCTCAAAAGGTGCTGCCTTTGATTCCCACTCCCCCTTGCCTCTCACTCTTTCTTGTCTCAAGCCAGGTCTTGCAGGCTGGTCGCAATAGGAATCTCCCAATACCTAAATCAGAATGCAACATCATGTTAATAAACCAAAGACTTAAGTGCTTTATACTTGTAGTATTTTTATCTTTTCCTTTCTCTGTCTGTACCTCACTTAAAACATTTAATGCATGTTTAAGTATGCTGATTTCCATGGGTATAAGCAGACCAATACATAAAACTCTGAACCTTGACTGCCTTATTGTCACACTCTGATGAGGCTGCACTAAAACTACTGGTTTTATGGCTGCATGTAATCTAATAACCAGCAGAAGTGGCAGTTGCAGACTGTAGCTGCTGGCCTAATGACTCTATGCTTTAATTGAATCTATGATGTACATACCACAAATATGAGGAGGAAGACAACCAGTGGTTGAAACACAAGTTTTACTTCATCCAGTTTCTATTATCTCTGCCATCTACAGTATTTATGTTGTTTCAAAACTTATTTTAAATTTTCACTTTATCTCACTGTCTTAAGCAAACAATTAATTAAACACAAGGAAATTGGTTTCTTTTAAGACACCTACTCAGACAAGACGACAGTTTTCCCCCCTCAAATTATCCATCCCAGTGATATGGCACCAAGAAGAACAAGCAGTTCCCCACCATCACCCTTCAGTCAGATGCTGCTTTTAAGAGAGATGAGCATGGACCCAGCTGCAGCTCATGGTGCTGGATTAAGCATAATAAGGTCACCTGCTCCTGGTGCCCTGTAGTCCACCCTGCTCCCACCAGCTTAAATAGGTACCTAGAGAAAGACTAATTTTAATTTACTTCTAATTATTCTTGCCTCATGAGGTGATGAAGTAGCTTGCAACTGAGACACAGGCATGGGCTAGGTGTTTATGACCCCAATGGATGGATCACTGGATAGAGTTTTCTGGTGTGAGGTTGCTGAAGAGTCCCTAGGTGTTCCCACCAGCTGCCAAAACCTGTACTAGACCAACTTATAGAGACTGAAAATCCAGACACATGCAATTTATTCACAAAAACTATTGCTTCTGTTGAAGTTAGAGGTCTAATCTACTTGACTACTAGAAATAACGTTCACCTTTCTGAAATCTACTGGGTAGCAGAGGCATGATGCTGAACAAGCTGCCTATTGCAGCATTCTCCATGAGGAAGATATACAGGACCAGATTTATATCTGCAATCCTGCTCCTAACACACAACATGACACTTCACAGGCTGAGGACTGGTTCTCTGGGCTCAGCTGGTAACATCCAAGCTGCCTCAAGCTTTGTCAAAGCACTATAACCACCAGGATAATTGTCTGTCCAAAACTAAGTTTTGATTTCATGTTAGCATTAGATCTGTCCTCAGAAGCGTGTCTGTAACACCTGTATTCCACCCACTAATCCTAGTACTTAATCTGCATAACATCATTATCATCAGGATTATAGTATTTTGTGTACATTTAAAAGGCAAAAATCTTTTATGCATTGTACTGAATATAGAAGTGGAAAGTTGTTTCTGGGACTCATTCTTGTTTAATCCCAAGGACTGATACCACAGTAAGTTTATGGGGTCTGTAAGAACTGAACAGGCAATAGATGTGAAATTGAACACTCAAATGTACAATTGTACAATGAAATTAAATAAAAGATGGTTTTCATATTAATAAATAAGAAGTTGGTTTTTTTTTTGCAAACTACCCTAAGGAAAATTTCACATGTTTATGTTCTCTATCTTACATTATAACAATTTATGTAAATTTCTTTGCTTTTCCTCATTTTGAAAATTTTGATGTGCTTAAATTACTTTATGTATTTTTCCTCATTTTTGAATGAACACCCCTGCTACTAAATTTCATTAAAGAAAGCTTTGTACACACTTTTTCAGAGGGGAAGCCAAGAATTTAGGCAGGTTTACAGTGGTGACTTTCATGCAGATAAGAGGACCACCATCAAACAGTGTCTCTTTAAATTTTAATTGCATGAGTTCAGCTATTTTTTGCTATGAGTTTTGCTATTGGAAATAAAAGGAAAGACCTAATATAGCAGAAATTTTTTTTCCTACCATCCTGCTTTTGTACAGCTATCAAATACTTCTGCATCTGGGCATTCTAAGAGAGGGGGAACTCAATGAATGAGGCCTGAGATCTGATTTTGTACCTGCACATTAACATCAAACTCAACTTTCTGGCTTCTGCTACAATGTGAATGAATTGCTAAAAAAACCAATATGTAATTATGAAGGGAATTCTCTAAATTATCATATGGTTCATCTTCATGCATGCTCCAATAACCTGAAGGTATTTTATCCCAACAGCCTGAAATAGAAAATAAGGTTATAATAGAAACGTTCCACTTGGTATTTGGTATTTCCTTTGCAATAGATTGTAATAATATATTAGGGTTTAGTACAATTCTTTGAATTAAATCTGAACTGACAAGACCTTAAAGAATGTCGGACTGGTTTCCTTCACCTGCTACTTAGATCACTTCATATACTGTTGCAGCCAACAGCTGTTTAGAATATCTCAACTTCATCTTTTCCCAGCAATTACACTCAAGTCATAGCAAAGGATAAAATTAATATTATTTTCATTTCTGCAACTAACGGATTATTTTTGCTTTTTTTAATGCCAGTATATTTACAGGGACTATTGTAAACATTGAAAGAGTCAGCAAGACAGATATTTGAGAGGGAAAGTGAGCAAGGTATGGAGGAAGTAGATTTGTCTTGAA
>VZTB01007081.1:49770-68841 GCA_013397245.1 Thryothorus ludovicianus
CAAGAGCAGTTTCCTTATCTCTTCCACGACCCATCCTCCCTCTAGGGATAGGTCTTCTGCTAATGGGCCATTGAGTCCACTGATAAACTTCCATCATCCCATTGGGAAATGCTCCAGCCGGGGGAAGGAGCCAAGCCCCTCTACCTGGATAAAAACCTGAGACTTGGAACACCAAGTCAGCCTCTTTTCACTGGACTCTCAGAAGAAAAACTGGTCCATCTATCACCACTGGAAATTCAGTGAAGGGCTGCACCTTTTTCCTCCAGGACCACTGCTTCAACAGAGCCATCACTGCTACTCCAGGAGGACTGCAGCCACCATTGCAAGTAGACTGCTGCCCACACCCTGACCAACAGGGTGTCAGGTTGTATTCCGACCCTGTCAGTGGTTATCTTTTTCCTTATTGCACATATTTTGTTTCCTTTTTGTTTTATTTTCCCTTTTTCTAATAACTTGTATTTCTGACTTAGAGTGTCTCACTAGTTCTGCTTCTCAAACCAGAACAGCCTGGTGTTTAAAGCTGTCTTAGACTAAATGTTCAATTGTTCAGCAAGATGGGAAAGGAAAGGTTAATTATAAGTAATATAATTCATTGCATAATAGGTTCTTGCTCCCTAGTTGTGTTTGTGGGAGTGCTTTTATTCCAAGGTCACTGCCAAATTTGATCCCCTTCTGCAAATAATTTTGAGTCTGCTAAGAACTCATGAAGAACTGGAAAGAGGGCAAGTCATCCAGTCCTGCAATGGTCCATCTCACAAAACTTGCCTCAGGGGAGCTTCTGAAGCAAGGCCATAACATATGGTATGTGTGACAATTTCTCAGATTGTGTCATTTACAGGGCCTGGCCTGCATACTTCAAAAAGCAATAATTTTCCCAGGGGAAATTAATTATTATTAAATAAATTAATTATTTTTTGTTTTTAACTGTCTGTGCTACACATTGCCTTCATATTTATGCCCACTCACATCCCTCCTACACTACTGTTAGCAACGACAAATTTAAAAGTATGGGGGAAACCACCTCCTGCTGAGAAGCACATACCTGATGATACTGTTCCACTAGATTGAAGATCATGTTCATGTCATGCCAGGGATATAATTTGGAATTAATGTCACTTCCTGGTCTTTTGCCCACTAACTTTAGGCAGTTTATTGACTGTCTTTCAGTCTGAGCTCAGAGAAAGGCAAAGGCTGATTTAAACTTCTATTATAGACAAACATAAAGAGGAATTATTAGGACAGCCTGTAACTGCAGCACTGTAATTCTGCATCACTGTGGTGATGTAAGCACAGAGCGCCTTCTCAAATCCATAAAGTGAACAGAAGAGGGTTTTCTGGGTCTGAGGTGATTTTTTTACAGAATACAAAAAAATTCAAGTCAGTGTTTTTCTAATTATTATCTCTCTGTTTTCAATCCAAATCTCAGCATCTCTTAAACTAATATTTCCAATAATTTGGAGACATTTTGCTAAAACTGAAGAACACCACAGTACCCAGACACCCAGAAATATAAGTCTACGCTGAACAAAACCAGAACCCTAATCTTAAAAGAGAAAACAAAGGAAATATCAATACTGTTGCCCGATAAAGGAAGAGAAATGCACATAACAACCGGAGCTGTTATATGGGTGCTTTATTTTTGGGCCCAGGAGCACGGGGACTTTTCGTCCAAATCCAGAGCCCAACTCACAACAAAAATCTCTTAACTTATATACCTTTTCGCTATACAATGGTTTCCATATCTACATTCCTGACGGTTAACAAGCATGGCAACAAGCACAATGATCTCATACACACTTGCATTCATTAACTAACGGTTACTTCTAAGATATTTGTTATGTTTCACTTCTTAACAACAGTTCCTATAGAAAACATCTACTAGGCCTGACTCAAGCCTTAGCATAACTACTACTATTTTATTTTTCCAGTTTATTTGCAACAATACCTACCCTAGAACTTTTTATTTCTTATTTTATTTTGTTCTTTCTCTGTACAGCAGGACCCCTGCTCTTTGAACCACGCACTTCTCTTGCAATTCAAGTAATTATAATTAACTGGTTTGTTACCGCGTTCTTCTATACAATGTACCAATGTGTGGGACAGAAAGCAGCCAGCAAAGAACAAATCCGGTGGTCAGGTAAGGCAAGAATAGAGGTGCAGAGGAAAGTAGAGGTTTGTCTTCCATCAAATGTGCTAATAGGATAGTAGGCAGAACCCTGTTCCCTTACCTTTGCTGGGACTATTCAAGTGCATAAATGCATACATTTATTCATGTTTTGACAGTCTGAAATCTTTAAAAGGACAGCAGAGAAGCTGTGGAAGTGAGTGGAGAGGAGGCTTGAAATTCTCATATTCATTCAAGTGTTTTTGCCTTTGAGCTTAAATATGGCTAAGTGTTTTGGATCAATCACTGCTGTGTGGGCAGTCTAGAGTGGGAAAAACACACATACAAATACACACATGCACAAGTGTACAAACACATGTGCATACCCGCAGGGCTCTGTAGCGTAGTGCCAAATTTACATTGTACAGTGAGACAGTAGAGATACTTCACACAGAAAAAATTTTCTGAATATCAAGACCCAAAGCAGCCCTTTTTACCTACCTTGGTTGAGGGAACATGGTGTTATTAAAAAGCAGTGGTATCCTCAGTGCAGGAAGACAAGAGTGAAGCAATTCTTCTTTTTTTGGTTCCCATTCTTTTTCCCTTTCTCATGCTACTGTTCTTTTAGGAGTTGTGATAATTCTTGACACTTACCTGTTTTCTCCTGTATTTTTACCACATACAGGATTTTTATATCTGGTATACATATTTCCTATTCAATGTTGTATCTGCTGACCAGTTGTGACTTGTGCTTCCACCCTCAGCCTCCTGCTACTCCCTTGTGCTTGCATCTTCACAGTCTCTACCATAATTTTCTTGAATTTTCAGACCTCTGAGATCTCTCAAAATGAGTGACCTCTTGAGGATCTGTGCCACAGAGTAGGATGATTTCAAAGCTGCATTATCAGTGACCTCATTTTGAACCCCAAAATTTTGGGAGATTTAAAAGACAACTCTAGAGTTCCTATTTCCTAAATGTAAATATGGATGTGTAGCAGGTACAGGGACATGTAGATACTGCCTTTCATTGTCTCTTCACTTGCAGGGTCTCTATTGTGTCAGGAAGCATGGCTCCATCATATCAGTAGTCTTTAGCCAGACGTCTATGAGAAGCAGGACACAACCTTCTTATGTGATAATAAATACTGTAAAACACAGAAAAAACGCCCTCTGCCTGACCTTCTAACACTTTCCAAGAAATCATTTAAGCATTTTCCAAATAAGGCAGCAGTTATGTAGGAAGCTTTCCAGGTTGGCAAGCATGTGAGAAAGAGATGCCAAAAATTCAAACTCATTTGCCAGCCTCAGGAGTACAGTATCTATCTGCAAGTTTCTACTTGGTAAATCAGAGACAAGTATTAGCTCTCCCTCTACCAGTATTCATTAACATGTCCTGAAATGAAAGCTAAGCAAGTCTGAAGTTTTGAATAATAGAGTTGGAAGAATTGCTCCAGCTTTTTGTCTCAGTTCTAGTATGTTTTCCTAGCCACAAAGATGTTTTTTCCTAGGCTTTTTTTCAAATCTTCTTGAGTTATGATAGGAAAATAAAAGTAGATGACTGCAAAAATATGTAGTTTGAGGACTAACAACCCTCTTTGGTCTCTTGAAGTTCCAAAACAAGCATGCACGGCTCATTTCAACTTTTATTTTATTTCAGATTTTCCTACCTACAGAGTAATGCAATGTGATTTAGAGATGGCTGCATTCCAAGCACTCTGCAAGGATAGGACCCCAGTACTTCAGGGCATTCTGGATGATAGTACTTTCCCAAATAAAAATACCAGAGGCAGTTATGCAAGCATATATATTTAAAAATAGGAGAGTAAGTTTTGCTATCAGAAAGGCTGACTTTTTTCTACACTTCTAAAAAGAAATTAATGTTTAAGATGGCCACAAGTGGTCAAAAGAACATAGGATTGTTTTTTGTTTAAAATCTAATTTGAAAATTAGGCATGCTTCCACATGAAGATCTCAATCAGTCCTTGAGGAACTCTCAAGAACACACAAGACAGCTATTGGGGGCTTTTTATGGAGAAACTTGATTGTACTAGAGACCTGCTATGCAGCTGACACATTTTTGAATTTGACAAAATATCGAACCAAAGAGAATTGGGGCTAAGTTCTGTAATGCTTTAATGTCCTGGTCACAGTTCAGAAGTACTGGCTCTTCCATTTAAAATAACCAAAAGTTCCACTGTGACTGTTTACTTGCAGAAAGCCAGGTAGTACAGCTCTGCTGCTGTAGATAAAGGTCCCATCTGTGGAAAAATTGTCTTCAGGTAACTTTCTCTGTAAACAGACCTTAGGTCAAAGAGAAAATAGAAAGGGGAAAAGTAATGTTGCAACCTGAAGCTTTGCTATCTACCTAAATAACTACTAATCCAAAAAGTGCACCTAGGTCTGCCATGTTTTCAATGTCTTTGCATATGTGATTTTTCATGCTTGCAAGACATATATAGGGGCAAACGTGGATTTTGCTCTTCTGCGTGGGAGATCAGACTGTCTGGTTAGAGTACAAGCTACAGATACCCAGAACACCTGGGCAAATACCTTGCATGCACATTATGCAGCTCCCAGCAGACAAACTGTAATTATGTTGTAAGTGAAGGAAGACACTAAAACTACAAAGTAACAATTTTTTGTAGATTGTTCACTGCTGTAGCTTGTTTTAATTACTTTTTCTCCAACAGCTCGAGATTAACAAAACCAAACTCCACAAAATCATATTAAATGCACAAAATGTAAAAACTGTCAGAAGTGCCATCACTAGAAACAGTCACTTTATTTAAGGTGTACAGGACAGACAATATAAGAAGCAACATCTCACTTTGCCACACAGCCCATACTTGTTGTTGAGGTGGAAGGGCAGAAAACAAAGTTAATGTTCAATGAATTTTCCAGTCAGTATAGGCAGCCTAATAATGTACAAAATAGGAACAGACTTGAGTCTCACTGATCCTGCAGACTCCACAATTACTGAGTGTTTTATTAGTTCAAACGGCTGGTGTATACACTTTTTTTGTTCTGGCTTAAGCCAGATATAAATCAGAAGTGCTAAGCTAGAGCAATTATGACACTTACTGGCCACATTTTAAGATAACTTGTTACTTAACCTGAAATTTTAATCAGTTCAAAATTGTTCTCCATTATTAAAATATATTTTATACTATTTCAGATAGTCAGATGTTTATACACCAATGCAGATGAGAAGATGGTGAAATTTATGCATAGCATTAGTCACCCATTCATTTTTAAGGTGTTTATTTAAACAGACAATTTCTGTTGATATTGTACCAATTGTATGGAGTTTATAAAGGTTTATAAATATACAATATTATGGCTGCAAGAAACTTCTCCAGGTAGACAGTATTAAACATTTCAGGTTGCTTCCATAGCTGAGGGCAAAGTTCTTACTTATGATACACAGTGTGAATAAGGCTGAAAGAACCCTTCTCTGCAGGAAAATAAAGCTTCTGAGATGCATTATTCAAATATTAAAATTTGAATAATTTTAAGTCCTAATCATTTAGTAAGTTCTCTGCTGATGAAAAAGACAGAAGATCAACTAAAATAAATACAGAAAATATTTCAAGGTCAGTTCTGTATCAGTTAAGTTATGCTGAAATAGAATTTATTATCTTCTTAAGTTTTTGGAAAAAAACAGAATGCAGCACCTGTTTGCAGGTAAACAATAAAATCTGCTTTTCATGTCAATACAATATTGCAAAATGCTAAGTGTTATCTGAGTAATACCTGGCTCAGAATGCACTAGAGGTTGAAGAGAATATTTTTGCTTACTAACATGGTAATGTTTGAACTGATAATCCAGTAACTATTATTGACAAACCTGGGCCAAATGTAAGCTAATTTATTTCTTATCTGATCCTAGCACTAAGAAATATCTCCAGTTTTAACCCTGAGGTATTGCTTAAGTTGGAGCAAAACATTTGCCCCATTTTTGTGTTTTCTATAAATTAGTATTTTACAATATGNTCTTTGTGGGTTTTTTGTTTGTTTTGGGTTTGTTTTGTTTTGTTTTTAGTATTTGTAGTTACAAATATTCTTCTCTCTGAGAACTACGAGGACTCTAGAATTTCAGATTCTGTAATGAACCTCCAAAACAGACACTGTAAAGCCTTTAACAAACAAGGCAATTCAAAAGGCTGGGGTCACACTCTCTTCAAGTCAGTGTTGAGATCATGGAGGGCATTCCACAAAGCTAACTTGTCTGACAGGGACAGATCAAGAGCTGCACAAGCAGCCACACTGCAGTGAGTTGAGTCTGCCGAAACTGGTAGTGCAAGTGCTAAAGCCTCAGAAATGGACCTGTCACATCCAAAGGCACCTGAAAATTTATTTCCATTCCTTGATGACTAAATCCATTCTCCAGTGCTTTGCTTTGGCATCCTTTAACCTGTATATAGACTTGGAAAGTATTCAGCTGCTGGGTCAATTACAGGATAAGACATTGCTCCAGATCATGGAATACAATCTGTAGGACCTAAGGTCTCAGATCCCAGGAAGAATCTTCTCACATCTGCACAAAGATCTTTTTAAACATCCCTTCCTTCTCTCTTCTGCCTCAGACAAATATTTCCATAAAAAGAGCAAGTAGAAGATGAGAGCAGCCTAGTGTTAGAAAAAATTTAGCAGGGTTGAGGAGATTCTGGGATCTCCCAGGACTGTTTGCACTTTTTGTATTGGACAAGAGCAGACCAAAGAGCAGCCCAAAGAGCAGCACAGATTGACCTGAGGAAGGTCAAGAAAGCAAGTCAGGTTTGAGAGTAGCACAGTCTCTGCAGCATAGCTGTAGCACCATGGCACTGACTGGTACTGAGCACCTTCTTCTGAACTGAACAAAATTATAGATAGACAGCTTTTTGCAACCAGAGTAAGGGTTTGTTTCTTCTCTTACGTAGCGCCGCTCTAGAAGGGAGAGGATAGTATGGGACCAATGCTGAAAATCTTTGTATTTCAAATTATCCCCAAAAGAGAAGTTATGCAATGGGGAGTGTGGAGTAATCTGGCAGCTTTGCTACAGGAGCAATGGTAGTATCCTCACTGTCCTGTTGCACTGTCCAACATGCGCAACCTGTGCTCTTTGAGGACACTCCATGTAGTCAGTATAGATAGGGTTGGCCTTACCTGCACCAGCTTCAAAATCTTCACAGTGCACTTTAGACAGGATGTCTTCTGACTGGCACTCATCAGATGGATGTGTGTAGTTGTCACTTGCTGAGCCAAGCAACATGCATTAGCTAAGACAAAAGAGACAAATAAACTTGAGCAGCAAGGCTTCAGTTGAAGAAGGCAGGGTCCTACACATGGAAGAATGTAATTCTCCTTTGTATATTTCATTGTAATGGTGGAATTCAAAAGCTCATTCACTCATGTGAAATGTCCCAGAACTGTAAATAAAATATGAGGTTGGATTTGGAATCCTATGTCAGTAGGTGGCAACACCTAATCTCATTAGCCCTTGAAGCAAGGCTCCTTAGCTCAAGATCAGACCAAGGCTGACAGGATTATAACCTTTCAGGGACATAATTGTTTGGCAGCATCTTACAGCTTTTTGCAATGCTTTTTTCTTTGGTCACTTGACATGTCCTAACTCCAAAATGCAGAGCAGATAGAAAAAACCCTATAATAGTCAGTGTCAGGAGGTCAAACCAGTGTCACCCATTTAGTTTCCATAAGACAAGGAAAAAAGAACCTTCCACTGAAGATACAGAAGTAAACAATTTAGAATCATGAGGAGATAATTAATTAAATGCTGAACCAAATAATAAACAGAGTATCTTCTATCTCATTCTATCAGAAAAACAAAGGAAAGAGGTTAGATGGATAAACAGTAATTAAAAAATACCTAACATATTCTTCATAAATGAGATGTTATTTGCTGTTAAATTAACCAGAATTAGAGTTAATACAGAATAGATCTATGGTTTATGTCAGAATTAATGACTGCAAGGGTTGTGCTGCGAACAAATTTTTCCTCTTGGCATAAACTGTATAATTGGATTTGTTAAGGTCCTACATGTGTTCATGAAGCTCATAATCTGATCAAAGTCAAAGTCACTGCTTAACATTGCAAGGCTTGTGTTTTTCTGTATCTATCTGTTTTCTACTAAATAGAACATTAAATATGAAGGTGAAGACAAGGGAGAAATGTTACAAGGTTGCACAAAGCAAATTTATTGTATAATTTCTACCTTTATTATAAAAATGGAGAACACATCACATCACAGTACTATCTATGAAGAAAGGGCAGAATATTTGACTTGATTAAATAATTTTTTCACTATGTGTGAATGGTTACAGACTACAACAGCAGATCAATCTCTGCAATAATTCTTTCAGAAAAGGCACTGGATAATTATTTTCTGCAGTGAGTAGATTAGAAGGAAGACTAACATGTACATTATGTGTTCAAGACTTATGATCTGATGGCTTTCTGGCTAACATTTTCATTGCTGTTATAATTGCCTTATTTGCCACCTCGACCACCCTCTTAGATAAATCCTGACTTAGAACTGCCCTCAGTCAAACACAAGACTTTAGAGGGGGCTAAAAGGAAAAATCAAAGCTGTGACTCTAGGAAGTATCTCCTACCTCTGTTATACATGAGAAACTATTGAACACATTGCCATCATGCCACCTGCAGACATGCAGGAGCAGTACAGATGGTTACAGTGTCTTTACGGCTATGATGTCAGCTTAGGGTGGCATGCTCGTATTCTTGCTGGCATTGGCAGAAGGATTTAATTATGTACAGTACAGGCATTCAACTGTCTCTACTGAGGGAAATTAAGAAAAAATCTGATGTAAGAACAGCCAAGGAAGCAAGCCAAGTTACAGGGAGACAGCTCAAAGTGTTGCTCACATACAAAATGCCAGGAAAGCTCTTTCACTCATTACCTATAGAATACTCTCATTAAGAAGACCTAGACTAGCAGAGGAAAAAGAGTGTGGTTGAGACCAAAGTTCTCAACCACTCCAATCCCATTTCTGATTGTGACTCCTGAGAGTAAGATATGTGAACAACTAGTTTTTGTATTTAATATAATGTCTGTATTTTGTTGTGCCACAAACATTCATCACCAAACATCTGGTTGTAAAGGTGTCAACGACTGTGAGGCCTGTGGGAAGCCAAGGCCCATTCCAGAAATAAAATCCTTCTCTAAAAAGGACTGAAGGAAATGTGTAGCACACTGTAACCAACAAACTTTTCTCTGAAGAGCAGTCTCCATTCTTTCTGGGCTGGCACAGGCAGAGCTACAGACTTAGCTGTGTGCAAAATGATCACAGGCTCCTCTTGTCTAGCAATAGAAAGCAGTCCCTGGAGCACAGAGAGAAAAAAGAGGTTCCCTCTCATCTGAACCCTCACTGAAATGTCATATTCACAACAGCAGATTGAATTTTCATTTGGCTTAGTTTTTTTTGTGGCTTTTTAAATTTTTGTTCCAAAGAAGTTGAACAGCGGGAAATGCTCTCACTGAAGTATCCCATGGCCTAGAAGTTTAGTCAGTCTTAACAGTGATAGGGATGATGAACTCATTCATGCAGAAAACTGTAAAATGAGGTGCTATCAACTCCACTTCAGTTAGCCTGTGTCCTGAGTAGATGTGGGGGGACTTCTGTCTGGATTTCTGTACCCTCAGTGAAAAAGACACTCTGAAATGGGTGGCAATCATCTTGTGTCACAGTTCTAGTCCCCTGAAAAATATCAGTGTAGAAGGAGGGTTCTATATTGTGTGGGTCTAATACTCATTGTCATTGTGTTGCAGAGCTCCAGTCCACCTGGAGTTGCTTGTCTCCAAGTTCCTCAGGGCACAATTTCCTTGGAGATCAGTGCTCCAGCAGGAGCAACCCTGCTATCTGCACACCTGCCTTCCTCCCTCGGGGCTCTAGTTCTATTGCTGCAATGGTGACCTCATTTTCTTCCTATGAGGAATTTTAGCACTTATCTCCTTACCTCATCTAGTTCCTGGATTTCTAATTCTACTGAATACAGGAAACTTCATCTGTAATCCATGAATAGTTTCAGTCTTTTGATTTCCTGTTTATCCATCAGTTCAATCCAGAACATTCTGTCTACTTTCAGTATTTTCCCCTTTACATCAATTAATACGTAAATGATCCTTTAAAAATTTATTTAAGACATCCACATAGGAAACTTTAAATTTAGTTAAAAGAACCATCATCAGCTTGCATAATGACCTGAAAAAAAATCAGAAAGTAGTAAGAATAGATAAATAACCATCTAAAGACATAACATAATAAAACAGGAATCAAAATGACCATGAATTCTGCCAGCATTTTCAGTACTGCAATTATCATAACATTACCATATTAATGGTAGTCTGAATCAGTGGGGCATCTTGGAAGTGACACTGGGGTCACGCATATGTTTGTGTACACTATGCACAGCACTGAATATGCCCACAATCTAAGCAGAAGTGTAAAAACACAGAGAACAGTAAAAGTTGTGCCAGCTTTAATCTACTTAAAGCCTGTATCACCAGCATTTCCAGTGCTGAGGACTTTGGCCTGGGCTGCCCTGGACTGGCTGTCCTTGCCCTGTGCAAGCTTCATGCACCCAAACCTGGTTGTTAATTCTTATCTCTTACTGGCATCAACAAATCTCGTCTTCTGCAATTTTGATAGAGCTCCACATGCTACAGTCACACCTGAGTGCCATGCAGACATTCTATAGGCACCAAAGAGCCTTTGAACTCTGTGCTGCTGCCACCACACAAGAGCTTCATATGGTGTTTTCCAGTGCCTTGTTATACACTCATGCTCATGGCAAACAAAACCTTCCATTATGGTGAAAAAGCAATGTAAGGAACTAGAAAAATAATGAGATGATACTTCTCTTTCAAAGTAGTAGATAATTTGGATGTTGAAGAATAAGAATTTGATAGTGTATTCGAAGAGTGTATTAGAAGTACCACATCTTTGCCTTTCTCACAAGAATTCCCTGCAGAGCCTCCCTTCAAGAATGAAAGTTACATAGATAGCAATTAGCAAACTTATGTTTTTCAATGCAGCAAGGTGGTTTTTTTTTGTTGTTGTTGTTTTGAGATTTTTTTTTTATCAGATGAAGAATTATATTTTTCTGGGTTTTGCAACTCTTTGGTATAGCTGTGAGAACCCAAGTAGGTTGAAAAATCTTTACTACAGGCTACAAGACTCACTATGCAAAGTTCAAGCCTGTGGATGTTCACATCAAACTGCTTTACAAAGAAATACATGCATTCAGTCTTATTTATCTGCCCTTTAAATGTCAGAATGGGAGTGAAAACTAAGCATTTATTAAAAAGGGAGCCACATTTGAGCTGTATGAATGAGGTAAAATAGTATCCTGTTCTGAGGGTATGAACACACCCGTACAGAGCCCTTACCAAACCTCTCCAAAATACCAATACTTGCTGTTCTTCTTACAAAACTGCATGGAAAAAAAAAAAAAATTAGGATTTTGTGACCTCCTGCACTTTCTTGGGCAGTGTTTTTTTGACAAACTTTTGCAGTGTTTTGTCTGAAAGACCAACGATCACTGATAGTACGTAGAAAACAAAATAGTCATGTGTTATTTCCTTTTAAGCCAGTTAGGTATATTCAGCATATAAGTGAACTCAAATCATCAAGAGTCAAAATCAGGCACGAGAAAATTACTGAATAAATCTTAGTGCATTTTAAAGCCATTAGGTGGCATCAAGATGATCCAAGTGTTTTCTAAACTACAATGAGGACCTCTTCACATTGGAGGAGATCAACCTAGAAAAAAGCAAACACTTAGGCCAGGAAAAAACATCATAAAGCACACGTCTACATAATTACTGCTGTTTGTCAGAGTCACAACCACATGTGAAAAACTAAACCTTTTAAAAGAATGGGAACATGAATAAATAAAAGGTAGGAAAAGAAGGACAAGGTTTCTAGTAGTCCTTACCACATTTCTGGGAAAATGCATGGAAGATTTCATTATCTTACCATGTAATTGAGTAGAGAAGTAAACTGATTATTACCTGGAAAAGAGTCAGGTCAATAAATAAGGGGAAAAGAAGACAGAGAAGCAGAAAATGTTTTGAAGAGTATGTGTTTACCATTCCTGAATAATTCAGAATAACTATTTTGCATGCTATCTATTTAATTATCCAGTCTATTAAAGCTACTGCAGTAAATTGGACTCTATCCCAGTGAAAATTGCTCTTACCATGAAAATTTTCTTTCTTTCTTTTCAAGATGAAATCCCTCCTGGTGCAACTTGTACTCATTGTCCCTTGTCTTGTCCTTGTGAAGACACAAGCATTGTCCTCTTCTTAGCTAGCCTTTTAAGATTGGAAAACAGTAGTGATATGGCCCCTAAGCCTTTTCTTCTCTAGGGTGAAAAGACTGAACTCCTTTAGTTGTTCCGCAGAGCGCAGGTTCTCCGTCCTTTTCATCACCTGGGAACTTTCTGCTATTGTCTCTAGAAAGCTGTTGTTGAAGTAACTTGAAGCAAGTACACCTTCAAGATGAGTGAATCTTCAGGACTTACTGAAAACTAAACCAGGACATTAACCTGTTATGTAAATGTAATTGTCCAGCTGTGCCCTGCAGTAATGCAGCCATCTTAGATACTGTGTGCAGTTTGGGACATCACAACAAAAGAAACTTATTAAACCATTAGAATGTGTTCAAAGGAGGGCAGTGAAAATGGTGAAGGGCCTTGAGGGGAAGCCATATGAGGAATAGCTGAGCGCAGTTGATCTGTTCAGCCTAGAGGAGAATGAGGGGAGACCTCATTGGGGGCTGAAACTTCTTCATGAGGGGAAAAGGAAATCAGACCACTGATCTCTTCTTTGTGGTGACCAGTGACAGGACTGGAGGGAACGTCCTGAATTTGTGCCAAGGGAGCTTTAGCTTGGATATCAGAAAAATATTCCTTCCCCTAGAGAGTGTTTGGGCACTGAATAGGCCCCCGAGGGCAGCCATTGCAGCACCAAGCCTGACAGAGCTCAAGAAGCTTTCGGACAATACTGTGACTCTTGGGAATGGTGCTGTGCCGGACTGGGAGTTGGACCCGATGATCCTCATGGATCCCTTCCAGCTCAGCTTACTCTGTGATTCTGTGATTCTATAATTTGCATCCACAGTAATAAGAAATTCTTTATTGTATTTACAGTGCATCCATGGATACCCTGTGTATACAGATCCAGTGATTTGTGCAAGTCAACAAATGTTATTTGTAAACTCCAAAGGTGATAAGGTGTTATGGTCCAATCCCAGACAGTAACTAAATACGCATAGCTGCTGACTCACTCCCATCCCTGGTGAGACTGGGAAGAAAATCCCAAAAAACACGTGGCTTCAGATAACAACAGATTAATAGCTGAAATAAAGAAAATCAATAGTAATACAATAGTAGTGAGAGGTGATAAAGAGAACTAAAACACAAGGGAGACAAGTGATACACAATAGGGTTGCTCACCACACACTGACTGATGCCCAGGCTGCCCAGTCAGAAACCATTCCCTGCCAGCCAACTCCCCCAGTTTACATACTAGGCATGATATTCTCTGGTATGGAATATCCCTTTGGCCACCCTGGGTTATCCATCCCAATCCTCCCTCCCAGTTTCTTGCCACAGCTCCTTACTGGCAGAACATGAGGCACTACAAAGCCCTTGATTTACCACAAGCACTGCCCAACAACAACAAAAACATCCGTGTGTTACCAGTATTATTCCCACAATGAATCCAAAAGGCAGTACTAACAGCTGCTGGGAAGAAAATTCTCTCTAATCCAGCTGAAACTAAGACAGTATGCACCCCATATTCCATATAATTTCTATAATGCCAGGTCCCACTGCCCCAAACCCCATCCTTCTCTCTCTTCTGGTACATATACACACAGAGATAACATTCTCTTAAATAATGGATCATCCATTTAAAAGCCCATTGAGTTCACTGAGTGCATGACCCTGGGCTCCATCTGTCAGAACCAGTTTTCAAGCAGGAAAGAAGGTGTGTGGTGTTGGACTGTTACATGGGAAAACAGTTCTCAATCCATCTCTGCTGTGCTCATGGTTCCATCCAAGTTCATTCTTAACTCTTCATCAATGTGTGATCAAAGGGAGTCAGAGTGAGATCCCCAATTCCAGCACAGCACAGACAGATGAAAGCAAACTGTAGCCTGCGCTCTGCCTTCAAAAGGACTTACAAAAAAGCATTAGTTATAACCACTGTGGTACCATTGGGCTGCCTCTGACTCTAGTAAATACTGAAGTTCAAGCATGTCCAGTCCAACAGCACTCAGTGGATGGTGTGACTTCATTCAGGCAATGGTCTACTGCTAGTCTCCATTCTTTGTCAAACTTTCACAATGGCCATATGGGACTGATAAAGGATAAACAGGTCCTGTGATCACTGCTTGTTTCCCCAGGTGATAAATCACCCAATGGATGGGTATCAACCACTGCCAATCACTTCCACATCAGCTGTGCAAGTGATTGGCAGTTGTTGATCTTTGACCTTCAGCAATTCCACAACGGAAGGGTCCTCTGGGTGACCAGGCAAAGTCAAAAGCTGCTTAATTTCCTGTCTTCAAGGCAGAGCTGAAAGCCCACTGCCTTTGGGTATTTGAAATACCTTCTCTACAAGGGTAACTTGTTATCCTCTGTCCTTCCATATGAGGTATAGGACAGTACAGCAGAGCATGTACACCTCAGACAAAACTGCATTACTGCATTTTTTTTGGTAAAAAGTGGGAAATCTTCTTGAATCAAGCTGGAGGACAGGAATGGATATCTTAAATAACCGGAAAGAATTGCATTAAAAAACTCCCAAACACTGAATTCCAGACAATCTCTGTGTGAAGTAGTAACAAAACTTTCAGAAGGGGAAAGTGGTGGCTGATTAGGGAAGAATGTGGTTTTAGAGTGATTTATAAGGGAAATTTATAGGACAGTGATGCAGTGCCAGTGTTAAAACAGAAACACCTAATAAAAACATAAGTGTATTGGCAAGTTTAAGAATGAAAACCCACACTTCTGCACTTATTGCAAAGAATTTAAATACACTGGGAGAGTTTTTACTCTGATTTGAGCACTCACTGCTTGAAGGTCTCACATCATCTTTCCTCTCCTTTTTTTTGTCTTCCACGAGTTTTCCACTGTCTTTTATTATCATTACAATTTACAGTGATAACTGCAAATCAGTCTCCCCATGTACCACTCGCAATGGATTTTTGGGCTCCTTCCCCAGAGGTGGTACTGCTGCCACCTCCACAGAAGCACTGTAAGGTATGTTTGTGTGACTGGCCAAGATACCTAGGAGGTCTTGCATCAATAGCAGCAACTCCCCCACCTCTAAACAAGGGACAAAAACATGAAGAAAAGCACAGAACTTCATGGCAAGTTTTACACTGTAGGGAATAAAAGTTTCAAACTGCACTAGCCGTTGAAATAGACAAAGTGGCATGCCACAAAGAAGCTGAGAGGATCATTTACATCCTCAGTGAAGAATGCCTAGTCTTGAGTTATAAAGGATGCATCAGTTTAGTATTATTATGGTGGTAATATTGTTCAAGATGATGGATTCTCTCAATGACCAAAGCAAGGGCTCCTGTCACAACAGAATTATTTAATCTTACAAGTAAAAGCAAAATGAATATTTGACCTCAAGCATAATGCTATTGTTGTCACTATCTTGGGCAGGAGGAAAAAAAAGTAGACCAAAAATTCCTTAGGAATTTACTGAAATTGCTGCAGTATCACTGAGCAAGACTTTAATGGAGAGCAGTGAAACTCACCAAGCACCGGGTTATTTTTTTGGGTTTTTTTTCCCATTCTTACTTAAAACCACACAAAATCATTGAGAAGTAATGAGAAGTAATGAAACATCACTTACCCTATGCCAGCACAAACAACTCTTCCATGTTAGGCAAAGAAAACACCATCTGTCATCTTTTCTCTTCAAGTTATAGAATAAAGAACTAAAATATTGTGGGGTATAATTTCAAGAGGAACTTTTCCATGATCTATGAGTAATCAATAGCACAGAATCAATGCCTCTGGTTCTAGAAAGGGTCTCTGAGTAGCTCCTGGCTGAACAGAACTGGCCAATGAGCAAACTCTAGTCTCTGTAAATCAGCACTCAAAATCTTTCAAGATCTAATACACACAGATTGCACTTAATGTACAAATGTTAAGACACCCGAAACACAATACAAGATACATGATCTATTTATCTAGCACATGTAACCTAAATAAATTCCTTTTCTTCTTCCCCCAAGAGTCACTAGTCTATGCAGAGATACTGGCATATTTTATGTAGGTCTGACTGAGAGGACACAGAACTGCAAAAGGCTAAGAGAAAAGCAAAGAACACAGCCCAGGTGTCTATAATCCCTTCTATGCAACAAATATTTATGCGAAGACTCTTCTGTGAAGATTCCTAAGTGCAGAGTCTTCAATCAGAAAAAAGAGAGACAATTAAATGAGGTCCATAACAGATGTCAATAAAGCTCAAGTCACGGTGATATTGAATGGGGATTAACTGTTCACTGTTGCAGCACCAGAACTGGGGAAGGCATCACATAAAAGTAACAGAAGGCAGACAGAAAACAAGAAAAAAGAGGCAGTTTTCCTGGCAGCATATGGCCAA
The DNA here is from genome assembly GCA_013397245.1 of Thryothorus ludovicianus. Lineage (NCBI taxonomy): Eukaryota > Metazoa > Chordata > Aves > Passeriformes > Certhiidae > Thryothorus > Thryothorus ludovicianus. The sequence continues at coordinate 66,526 of VZTB01007081.1, forward strand.
TTTTTGAACAGTATTATTTTACACAGGTTTGAAAAGTGAGTAGGCAAATCCATAGGAGAAAAATGCATATCCAGTCATTAATTTAATCAAATCCTCTGCATTAATTTAATCAAATAAATCTGCAAATAATCACAAGGTGAGACAGAGTATGTATGTGTGTTAAAAATAAGGGTCAGGAGACAGACACCTGTTTGATGCCTTTATTAAGAGTCAGCTCTGGGTGGGGAGCCCAAGGGGTTGCACACACCACCACTGCTCCCAGGAGTGGTGCGTAGGAGGAGGTGTTCAGCTTTGCCAGGCAGCAGAACTGAGACTTCCATCCTCATGAGAGTTTCCAGGAAGACACAGGTTGCCTCATCATCCAGGGGTCCCATTCCAGTCTGATTATTTTTAAATTACGGTGACATTATCCAGACTGTAAATGTGGAATAGAAAAGTAGTCCCACTTCTTGACTGCCAAGATATGTCCTTTTTTAGTCCTCTATTATGTGTTGGCTCGTTGTTTTTAGGGGTTTTATTTACCCATAGGACCTAGTGTCCCCTTATTTGTATATAGTAATGTATGCAGACCCTGGTGCCACTTCATTCCCGAGATTCCAGAGATTCCCGACACGAAGTACAGCTACAAGATAAGAAGGAACAATTAAGGGTATCTAACAATTAAGAAGAACTTTTTAAAAATCAAGTAACAAGTAAAAAAATAACAATGATCAACACTGACCAACTTTATTAAACAAAAAACAAAAAACCAAAAATTTGTGCTTGTTTATTCACCAGAGTGTGTGTCTTGGTTTGAAGATAGGTGTCTGTTAAGGAAGGTAGGAGTCTCCCTTGGAATAGAGAATGTAAACCCCTCCCTCTGAATTGTTATAATTTTGAAATTAAGGGGCTCTCAGGCAAAGATATGGGAATAGGAATGAGGCAGAGAAAACGAAGCAAGGGTTAAAGCACCAGACTTTCAAACTCCCCCCCAGATCAATCATCTCTCTGACTCCAGCAGGTCTCCTAAACTTCTCCTTTGGGGTTCTGGTCACTCTTATCCTCACCTGGTACTAATTATCTTCACATTCTTTGGGCCCCTAATCTAGAAAACACGGTATCAAATTGTAGATGGCCAAAAGGACAAGAGAGCATGTGCAAGGAAACAAGGTGAAAAGTTCAACTGAGAGGATGACTACGTTCTTCATACCCAAAGACCCCCGAAGACCCCCAGTGATTACTAAAGAACAGTGCACAGCTGCAAATAGACAAATAGGCGATGATTTTAATACGAAGAGGGGCCAGACTGGGCTAGAAAATGAGTATGTATTAGACATATCATGGAACCCTAGTTTGTAGAGGTTAGAAAGGGAAGAAATAAGTCTCCAAGGTGTGCATGTCTTTGAAGAGTTATCCCCAGGCACCTCAGTGCTGAATAAATTCATATCTACTCTTATAACTACTCTGTGAGTTATAGAGTCTTCCCTTTGCAAATCAGGAATAACAGTTCTTTACTAGCGTGTATAACAAGGCAAATAGAACAACAATAACATTAACAACAAACAGAACTAGGGAGTCAGTCACAGTCTTCTTGGCTGCAGGCACCTTCCCCTTTGGTGCAGTTACCATCACAGCTGGCAGGAGTGAGGAAAAGTCCTGGGGTGCTGGATGAGAAGCTTGGTGTCGGTAGCTGGAGTTGCGGAAACGTCTCAGCAAGGCAGGGGGTGTGGGACACAGTGCGGAGAAACCCAGAGCAAAAGTGAATGAACAGCGGGTACAGGGCAGCAGGGCAGTGGCTCCCAGCAGGGCCGGGAGAGGCACGGTTCAGGATTACCAGGGTATGCAAGCAGATGGTGGTAAGTCCCTCAGGGCTAAGCCTGCTGTCCCCTCCAATGCAAGAAAGCGAGAGAGCCCAGCTGGGCCAGCCTCCATCCTTTATGTGCCTCATATTCTGAGATGTCACTGTCCAAGAGAAAACTCCCCGAGAGAAAAAGCATAGCCAGGCACCACACTCTTCCCTGATATCAGCTACTTCTTTTGTCTTTCTTAAGTACTCATAAGTACCCATAAGTATCCAATAATTAGTTTCCTAGCAACTTCCGGGAAAAAAAAACCTATAAGAAAGAAACTCAACGCCCAACAATGTGAAAATTAATTTATAATTTACTATATTCTTCTATGAGTAGCTGCCCTTGGCCACTGCATGAGACATTCTTATGTTCTTTGCAGTGTATTATTATAGCGGCAAAAATGTTGGAGTGCCAATATAAAAGCTGGTGCGAGTGTTTGCAGCTCCGTGTGGCTACATGACTGCCGGCTAGCCCTGAATGCCCTGCT
>VZTB01007081.1:74798-124672 GCA_013397245.1 Thryothorus ludovicianus
AGGAGGAGGAGGAGGAGGAGGAAGAAACCTAAAAGCCATTGAGGTTCCTCCATCTTGGCAATAGATGTTTTGGGCTCTGTTCCAAGATTTCTGAGACCCCTGCCAGGGTCTCTGAGCCTCCAGGGCAGTCAGAGACAAGCCCTGGTTCCCACAAACATTAGCCTTCTAAACAAAGAATAATAATTATTGCTGTAAGGTCTCCCAGGCAAACATTATGGCATCTTAATATGTAGTACAGAACTCTTGCTTTGATCCAACATCCACCTTTCAAAGACTGGTAATCTCAACTTCCTATTTTTGTTTCCTCATTGCTATAATAAAAGATCTGGTTTCCTAAACATGAATGTCATCTTCAATCTGTGAGCTGAGCAATATGTCTTTTCAAGGAACATTTGAAAAATTGACAGATTTTATGACTGACACAAAGACGTCACTTCTGGTAGTTATTACTTCAAACTGGGAATTCCTCACCATGACTGAGATAATGAGTTAGAACAGGTACATATCCAACAGCTACACCTTGCTGATATTACTCCCTCATAGCAGCACAAGCATGGAGAATTCACAGAAAAGACAATGACTGCTTGAAACAAAAACATTGCTTTAGGGTTGCTACCTGAATCTCCCAGGAATCAAAATGGCTTTAGGGACAGCTATGAATTTATCACAAACCAACATTTTCATACCAGAAAATGTGTTGTATGTAGAAACCAGAAGTAACTGACACGGTAATTCTTCTGTTATTCTTTTTTCCTTTTATTAGCAGGGCAACTACATATGCACAGATGAACTATGACATTTTAACTTCACGGCAAAGCTATGAACTACTCCTCATTTCTTGCCAGTGATAAAATCCTACACACTGCCTCATGGCCCATAATCTGTGCTTTTGACCCTTGGCCAAGGCATAGCTCTTGGAGAATGGTGCCCTCTTTGACCAGCTCAGCAGAGACCTGCTCTGTCATTGGCACATTCCCAGGGCTCCTCCTTGGAGGAGAAAAAGGTGCCCCTGTTAGAAGTAGAAAATGAGAACACTAGGGATGGAAAGAGGCAATAAGTTCCCAAACAGATGAAACTACAGAAAGCCATTGAGAGTGTCATTGAAGCCTGTCCAAAACAAGTTCAACAACTTTTTTTGAGATAAGCAGTACTACGTATAAAGGCATTTTGGTGAACAACTTCCTGGTTCACTATGATGAAATGACTGCAGAGAGACCATAGACAAGTGTATGCGGGAATCCAGATAAGGCAAGAGGTTAAAACTCCATCTATCACTGGACATAGGTCTCTTACTACACTCAGCTTGCTACAGTCAGGAAAACATTTAAGACCCTCTAAACATTATTAATTATGGTAGACAATGTATTCTCTGGGTTGCAATCATCACTACAAGACATTTAAGAGTGTTTGCAGGACAAGATTACCCAAACAACTGAGAATTGCTTGTAAGACTCCATGTATACCACTCTTACAAACACTATTGCCATGAACTGCTACTGTTCACTATTGCTACTTATGCAGTAGCTGACATTGCAGTACTGACATTTTGACCACTGCTTTTGAAAAAGGAGCTAAGAAATTTTAGAAGCCATTCTCTTTAAAATTCCACTTTAGGGATATGGCAGGAGAGGAACAGAATCCAGTAATTTGTAATTCTTTCACAGAAAAAGTTATACTTTTTTAATATCAAATGAAACAGGCAGATAAAGCATAGAAATGATTTTAAGGCACTATTTACTGTTCGAATGAAGAAGAATCAATTTATCATTTGAATCTCCTACCCGATTTTGCAGTCTGCTTTGAGAATAATGTGAAGGTAGATTTCTTTTTTGCAAGGGCAGAAGGGAGGGTATAGTACCCAAGATAGAGAAAAAAAAGGATTAATCACCATTCAGGGAAATAATGGTTCTCCTTCCAGAGACAAAGAGACTTTATTCTGAATTTAATTTTGTTGCACACCATATTACACTGGAACAAAAACTGAAATAAGCAGGGCTAGCTTTTTTACTTCCTGCCTATAGGCAAAAAAATAGACATTTGTCCTGACCAATAAAACAGCAGATAAGAGAAAAATGGTTTAGAATAAATCACAGATAATATTAATTAAAGGGGTATCTAACATATTTTAGAACTTTATAAGACTTTAGCAACACTTTCATAAGGAAAATTTGCCCCCATCTCGATTGCATTTAGTTTCAGTTGTAACTTTCAAGTGCAGCTGCTTCATAAAATAACATTTATTTTGTTTTCCTGCCATCTCGTGGCTAAACCGCAAAATGCACGTAAAAAAAAGAGGTACAATTGCTGGTCAGTGAAGTGATTGCTTTTGGAATACCACCTGGCCTAAGATGTGTTCCAGACCATCACTCTCTCTTCCCTAAACAACATTGCAGCTTGCAACAGAATGGACCTGCAGTCCAATGAATTCCTGCAACAACTTAATACCACGGAAAGAAATTGTGCCAGCTAGCACAGGTCCCACCAGAAGGCTGATGGCCCATTCTCTCTTCCAGACGGCACTCTTGACCCAGATCTGTCTAAGCCAGTGAATTCTTACTGCATTCCTGTTTCTTAGTTAAATACATTATTTTGAATAATGATGTGAGAAGTGAGCTATATTCTAGTCTGGCTCACTCACAAACTGAGACAAAACATACCAGTGCTACATAAGTGAAACATGCAATATTATTAGTTACACTTCTCACCATCTGGAAAGTTGCATTTGGCAATATGTATGAGTGCTAAGAATCCAGCCTCAGCCTTTTGGGATTTTTTGGCATTTACAGGGAATGGTCAAGCTAGCTGATTTAATACAGCTCATATTAAGCAAACAAATGTGATATCCTAATGCCATTTCTGTCATTTTATGAGGGCCAATTGTAGAAAATTAAGACTTGCTTTCTATCACACTGTGATTAAAAGGCATTACATTGTATACTTCCCTAATCAAGCTAAAGTTAAATAGATGGTTGAAGATCAGACATGAAAAATATTAGAGGTTTTCTACAAAGTTTGGAGGATTTTTTCTTTGGTTGGTTTGGTTTGTTTTTGTTGTGGCTGACTTTTTAACTGCCCGACAGAAAAACAAAGTAATTCGTTTTTTTCATGCCTGTGACATATTTGTATGAAAAAAAATAAATTTGCCCATGCTGAATTTGAAAGAGCCTCCTACCAAAAATGTATACTCAGTAAGATTTAGTGCCTCACTGTTCACCTCACTATTGTTTGTGGGTGAACAATATATGTGCATGTTTTAGCAAGAAATAGCCTCTCAAGATTTCACTGGCCGAACTTTCTTGAAAGTCAGACTTCTCCAGCAGTTGTCCTGCCAGTTGAAATGCTATACTAGTCTGACTGAACACACCAAAAGCAGTTAAGAGCAAAACACTTTTGCTGGTCTATGATTTAGCAAGACATTTTCTAGGCCATATAACTTCAGGAAAGCCAGTAGAAAGTTTCAAAACAAAATTGTTTTAGTTAAATATCAATCCTTCTGTGCAATTTCAGAATGTTCTTTCCAGGACATTCCATATGGTTTTCCAGGCCAGGTTTTTCTCTAAGATCAACTCTTAACTGTTCTACTTAAACCTGAGTTGCAGACCTGGATAGTTGTATTTTGTTTTCTTGACAGAGAACATAAATCGAGTACTTAGAAAGATGATGAAAAACAATCTTAAAAGTCAGCTATAGAAGCAAAGTAAAAAGTAATTGCTGAATTTCTCACAAGATCCTCTTAAAGAAATTGTTGACATACCATCTGGGTAACCAGATAGTGAGGGAGGTGGTGGTCAGTGGCACAACGCCTGATTGTAACAGCGTGACCCAGGGGTCAATAATGGGTCTGAAGCTCTTTCACACCTTCATTAATGCTGTGGATGACCTGGATGACGGGGCATCTGCACCCTCAGCTGATGCCCCTGATAGCACCTGATGATGGCACCAAACTGTGAGGAGGGGCTGATGCACCAGGGGGTGGTGGAGCCATCCAGAGGGAGCTGGACAGGCCAGAGAAAGGGGCTGACAGGAACCTCATTCAGATCAGATGACACTGAGACCCCTGGCAGCTTCAACCATCCAGTCAGTGGGCCTGCACACTGAAGAATAGCTTCAAAGCACTACAAAGCCTATGTGCAACACAGAAGGTGTGGGTCAAGAAAGTCTGAATTTTACCATGAAACTTGATGCCTGTGCACTAGCCCCAAACTTGCAGAGCTCTGACATACGTGGAGGCCTTTTTACCTTTCACAGTTAAAAGCAATTTAAGTAAATACCTGAAAAAAAACCAAAAACCAACAACATTTTGAACCGTATTCTCAGTTATGAGTATTTTTCATTGCTTGCAATTGCTCAGATCTCCTGTGGGCAGATTCAAGTACATTTGAGTTCAATGTTCTGGTAACAATAAGCACAATAACAAGCTAAGAAAATCTGAGCAGTCAGAAGAGGGTAATGGCAAACACATTGGTCATGATCAAATTAAGCATGGAACAGATCAATTGGTCAATAAACAAATCATATCACTCTCTTACAGAATAACAAATCTAGAAAAAAACCCCAAAATTCATTAGTGATATGTCAAATAGAACTGTACTACAGAACACGTATTGGCACAGACATTGCAGCTACTTTTCATTAGTTCATAACAGCTAAAATAGACTCACGCTCTGAATAAATATATTGGGATACCTTGGAAATCACACTCCCACTGACACACCATAGTTTAATCACCACAAAATAAATAGTTAAGAAATCTAGTAAGAAAATGCTGCTTTTTCCACTAAAGTATTAAGCAATATTGATAAATAGTGATAGTTACATGTTCCTTCTTGAAAAGTTGTCTAACGGCTCTTGCCAACCCATCAGTCAAAGGGATGGTGATGCCTCAAAGATTAAAAGATGCCAGGTGCTATTATCTTCACCCTTGTGTATTGGAATTATCTGACAGCTCTAAATGCACAAGTCTTAGTTCATGCTTGAAGAAGAAAGTCCCTAATGAGGCAGAGAGCTAGGAGAAATACCCCAACTTTTCAACTTACCTGTAGCTATTGATTACTTGGTAAAAAGTAGTGAGAAAACAGTAAGCCTGGTAACATGGATCTTGGAACTTCATTTCTGAAGTTCAGACTTGATTCTGAAAAACTGTATTAATTTAATTTTAAATGGAGATACTGTTTCTCCATATGATCAAACCAGCTCAACCAGCAAAGAGCAGCCTTGGCAGGACAAAATATGGTGGTTGTTTATGTTTGTTCTCTGTGTGACAAAAGTTCAGATTATATTTAACTTTGAGAATATCAAAAGCATTATTATTAATGGCAGCCTGCTGAGCTTTAGGGTCATATAATACTTGCCAGAGACAGCAAGAATATCCTTTCTATCTGGAAAGGGCACTAAACACATTTAAATTTAAGAGAAATAAATTGTATCAGGTCAGAATAATTTAAATGAGGTAACTGTGTGCCATTCGCTCTTATTCCAGTCGCTGGAGTTTAGGTTTAATTCAGTTAAATACTTTGAGTACTTGTCTTGGATTGCAATAAAAGATGAAACTAGAAGTATGTATTCTATCACCATCTGTTGAGACTGGGACAAGGGGTGGGGGTGGGGTAACCCCTGTTAATGAGCCAGCTTTAAAAAACCAGTTGTGGCAGTATTCTTTATCTCTTCCATGACCCATCCTCCTTCTGTTAATAGGCCATTGAGTCTCACTGCATGACTGATAAAAATTGCATCATCCCATTGTAAAATTTTCCACCCAGGGGTAAGAGCTAAGCATTCCTACCTGGATAAAAATCTTGGATTTGGAACACCAAGGCTGCCTTTCCACTGGATTCCCAGAGGAAGACCAGGTCCATCTACATCATCAATGGACCTTCAGAGGAAAACTACACCTTTCTACAAGATCACTGCTTCAACAGAGCCACATCTGCCAGTCCAGAAGGACTGCAGCTGCCATTTAATTGGACTGCTACCAACACCCTGCAGTACAAGGTGTCAGGGTGTGTTCTGACTGTCAGTAGGTTGTTTTTTTTTCTGTATAACTGCATTTCCATTTTTGTTCTCCTAATAAAGAACTGTTATTCCTATTCCCATATCTTTGCCTGAGAGCCCCTTAATTTCAAAATTATAACAATTTGGAGAGAGGTGGCTTGCATTCTCCATTCCAAGGGAGGCTCCTGCCTTACTTTGCAGACATGTGTCATTCGAACCAAGACAGTACTGTTCTGGATTGAAACAAGCCTGCTGAGTGTCATATACAAGGAAGCACATTATGTATTAGTGGTTCTATACCCTTTGCTACAAAAGCACAGTTTAGTCCAATACGTTAGGTAAACTGCAGACATTTTGCTGGCTTGCAAGACATTAGGATTAAATGTCTATCGTTCCTTCTGTCTGAAAACTAGGCAAGACTGTTATGCATTCTACAGAGAAGCACCTTCAGTGATCAAAGCCATTACCAGCCACTGGTTAAATCAAATTAAATGCCAGTAGTTAGTCTCTCACTTTTCCAGAGAACAGGATTTGTAATACAAAATATCAGGCATTCTAAGACAAGCATTCCTCTTCATGGAGGTGAAGGCAAATTTTTCCAGAAAGAAAAACTATTTTATCTAGTTATTTTCCAGTTGGTGGACAGTGGTATTTTGGGCTTTTTGACAGGTCTAACCCATTATGATAATCAAAATTCACATGTGCAAGATGTTATATAACAAGAGGAACACATGTTGTTCCATACTGAAATAATTTCCAATACAGCCAGACGGGATGTGCCTCAGCTTGACCTTGCTGCTTGACCAAATAGCGGCTCTGTGGTGTTTTCACCCCAGAGACACCTTTGGCTAGCTGGATGTTGCAGTTGGGTGCTTGGAGGCAAGTCCAGGCATGCAGAAGCTCAGGTTTACGTTTGATGGAGAGGCTTTAAGGCGAAGGTGAAGAAAGGGGTCAGTTCTGATAGAGGGTTTCAATCCAGAGCGTTATTCCTGGCTCACAGGCCTCTGAATCCAGCAACAGCTTCAACACAACTCTCAACTACGTGGTTTGCTCACCCTTTTATCTGGGGGAGAGGGGGAGGGAAGGAACACAGGCGACCACCAACCAGGTATGGGGGGGGGAGGAAGTCTCAAGGGACAGAGGACACCTGGATGGCCAATGTCCCTCCACAGGTGGAGGGCATCTTTTGAATTCTGCCAATCACTCGATGCTGTTAAGAATAAGAAGCCTGACGCAGCCAATATTCAAGCAGCTATTAATTTATTATTTAATGTGGTAAAGTATGAGTAAAGCTTCAATGACGCTGGGTACAGTGGGTAGGATGTTTTCCCTCCAACTGCACGCCGATAGTTGGGAGCTCACAGGTATTTATAGGGTTATTCACATGCTGTCAGTAGTTTCTATTCCAAATTTCTATGTATACTCATTATAGTTTCTATTCTTGGTTTTCCCGTCACAATTCTAGTCTCTTTGGGATGTATCCCAGGTGTTGCGGTCTCCCAGATGATGTGGTATCCCAGATGGTGGTCTAACTTCCGAAGGGAGAAAGGAGTATCCCAGATAATGAGGTCTAGCTTCCAGATGTGGACTTGACTTTTAATTCTCAGGACTATTAATCTTACGATAATGATGTCCAGCTTCCTTTCTTCTTACTATTTAAAACTCTGAGGTAAGTGTATGCAATACAAGCAATATTCTAAAATTATACTTCCAAGGTTATTATTGCAACAACTTTAAGGCCTACTTACAAGTGGAAAGTTCTTGCTAAAGAACAAATGCTTCTAAATCAGCTTAAGGCTTATAAAAGTTAATTGCAAACAAAGGATAGATTCAAAGGCCTCTTTCCATGCTTTACTTTCCTCAGTTACTTATTAGAATTCATATGATTGAGCTCCACACATCTCACAATCACAAATACACACATTGCCTTGATATACCTGACACGAAACACAGCTTTGTATTTCACAACGCCCTTCCGGAATGCCAGGATTGACAGACAGCACTCAGCAGGGGTCAGGATGTGGAAAGGAGGGATGACAGACACACCTGGCAGGGAATTATCAGGGAGGAACCTGGGGTATCTGAGGCGAACCATGACATCACACCGCGAGAGTTCCACAGGAATATTGCATACCACAGTAATGACACAGTTGTAGTGTAATTTGGGAGTGGTTCCGTTCAACCAGTTTATAAACCCTGAAAGCAACCTCTTGGCTCAGATAATAAAATTAATGTTGAATATGAGAGTACAAAGTAGCTAAAATCTGTAAGAGTACTTTGCAGAAAGCTTATAGATCTCCTAAACTTAAGAAACTTGATGTATGAGTTCTCAGAGTTCTGTTTTGTTTAAAAAACCAAAACAATTTTCTATTAAAATCCAGTCCATGGAAACATAAAACATTTATACAAATAAGATTTTATTAAAAACATCAGCATTTTCCAACGCAAACTTGTCATTCCCTCCTTCAAGAAAAAGAAATTTGTCTCTTAAAAAATGAACAAACTTGCACTGGTGGTTTAACTAGTACTAGCGCATGGGGAAGGAATGTCATGCTCAAAGGTGTGAAAGCACTGAACTTCAAGGAGTGTAACAGGACAAGAAAGAATGGAGAAAGCAGCCAGAGACTGGTCAAATGTACACCTTTTAACTCAGAAAAACATATATTATATATATACATATGTATGTATAATAGATGGCAATCTGAAGGAAGATGAGTCACGTATGTTCCTGTATTGTCACTATGCTTTCAACTCAAAACTTCTTTTTGATTCTGCATTGTAAAATTTCAAGGACTGCATGGAAAATATCTTCATCTTTTGCTTAGTATGTGCTAGCATGACCTTTGTTTAGGGACCCATTTTCAATTGGGGAAAAATGACTGAGAGTTGTAAATTACAAAGCAAACTAGGGACAGTTCAAAAGGTCTGGTGTTGTGGTGTGTTTTCTTTCAAGAAGTTTTCCCTTTGCAATGGTTTGTTCCTCTTTTTCCCCTATGTTGTTGGTTTTGCCTGTGAAATACAAAGTTGTGTTTCGTGTCAGGTAAATACAAGTAAGGTGTGTACTTGTGATTGTGATATGTGTGGAGCACGACCATAGGACAGTTATAAAGACAAATTCTAATGAATAACTGAGGAAAATAAAGCATGGAAGAAGGCCTTTGAATCTATCCTTTGTTCACAATTAACTTTTATAAGTCTTAAGTTGATTTAGGAGCATTTGAACTAGATTTAGAATGTTGCTTTTTACAAGAATCTTTTTGCTTGTAGGTAAACTTAAAAGATTTTTGTAATAATAATATTTTGAAGTAGAATTTTAGACTATTGCTTACAGTAAGGATTTTTTTAAACTATTACTTTAGAATGTATAAAAAAGGAGCATGCTTATGAGCATGCTTATCTCTAAGTCCTACCCTAAACCTTGGAAAGCAGCTTGTAAAAGGAAGATGGACATTAACTCAATGATTAATACCTTCAACTAAAGGAAGCTGGACATCATTATCATACGAATAATAGTCCCTAAAATTAAAAATTGGACCCACATCTGAAAGCCGGACCCCACGATCTGGCATACCATTGTGACGTAAAAATTGGGAATAGGAACTGCTGATAGGTATACGTAAAAATTGGGAATAGAAACTACTGAGAAAACTTCTGAGTACCCCTATAAATACCTGTAAGCCTCAACTATTGGCGTGCAGTTGGAGGGAAAACTCCCCCACTATACCCAGTGCTGTTTGCTCATATTTTACCATATTAATTAATAAACTGCTGCTTGAACATTGGCCTAGTCAAGCTCCTTATTTATAACAGCCCAAGTGATACCCTCCCATCCTTGTAAAATGTTCTTTGTTCCTCCTAACCCTGCTGTCAATCCACCTAACCAGCAGCCCCTTGCTCCAGCCCTTCCCCGCCTGTCATTGTTACTCTGCACATTGCCCTGGAATCTTCAGTGTCAATCCCACTTTGGGTGAATCCCTGATGAGTCCTCCCCTTTGGAAATCTCCTAATCCTTGATGCCCCATTGGCCCGTGTGACCTATTCCCCTCCCATGTGATCCCTCATAGGTTAGTTACATTGTAAACTCTGCCTTGTGCTTCTCCCCACTCTTTCCCCCTGAGACCTCCCCTGCTTAAAAACCACTGCACATCTTTGTTCTCAGTCTTTTGTCCCCAAACCTTCTGAGCAGTAAGCTGCTCTGGAAACCATATGGAAGACCCTTCCCTGGTCTTTATTCCGGTCCTCAGCGCTGACACACCTTGTGCCATTGAGAGCAGACTTGTTGCTGTACAGCTGAGCAGCCCTGCTCTACCACCACTCAGGCTATTTATCATCAGAGGGTGGCCACACTCAGCGCAGTCCCAGGTAAGGGCTAGCTGACAGATTTCCTCTATCATTGCATCGGTCTGGTGTAAAGCTCTGTATTGAAAACAAAACCATGTTCAAAACATTCATTTTAGGAGGCAGCATTCACGAAAATGAACAACTCATTACCACACAAAGAAGCTCTGTTGTCCTCCCACTCTAATCATCTGCTTTTTACCCAATTTATCTTCCTGTCCTTACAAGTGGTTTCACTTTCTATGTGGAAGTTGTCCAATGTGTTTGCTGTACTGAATGATGCCCAGTGTAGAAGAGTACAAGTCTGCAGGAAACAAGAACTTAAACATGTTTTTGAAGTTTGCTTCAGCTGTGGGGTGACCAGAGGTGCTGCCTTCTCCTAGGAAGAATCTCGTCTGCTAGCTGCTTTACAGGGCAAAGGAAAAATTTCAACAGTTCCTCAGCATCTTGCTGAGTTATGTTGCAAGCAATGCTGACTGGACTAGGAGTTTCTCAGGCTTTCTTACCTCAACATGTCACTGTTCTGGTTTGAGAAGCAAAACCAGTGAGACACCCCAGTCAGAAATACAATTTATTAGAAAAAGGGAAATGTAAACAAAAAGAAAACAAAATACACGCAATAAGGAAAAAGAAAACCACTGACAGAGTCACAATACAACCTGACACCCTGTTGGTCAGGGTGTTGGCAGCAGTCTATTTGCAATGGTGGCTGCAGTCCTCCTGGAGTAGCAGTTGTGGCCCTGTTGAAATAGTGGTCCTGGAGAAAAGGTGCAACCCTCTGCTGAAAGTCCAGTGGTGATGGATGGGCCTGTTCTTCCTCTGGGAGTCCAGTGGAAAAGGCTGACTTGGTGCTCCAAGTCTCAAGTTTTTATCCAGGTAGAGGGGCTTTGTTCCCCCCCCTGGCTGGAGCATTTCCCAATGGGATGATGGAAGTTTATCAGTGGATTTAATGGCCCATTAGCAGAAGATCTATCCCTGGAGGAAGGATGGGCCATGGAGGAGATAAGGAAACTGCTCTTGATGGTTTCTTATCAGCTGGCTTATCAACAGAAGATCACATCACTACCCCCCATCCCAGTTCCAATGGATGGGTAATAGAATAACACACCTCTGATTATATTTTACATTGCAACCATGACAGTCACTCACTATGCTCTGCACCACCTTAAGCCTTTTGTGGCTGGACAAACATGTTTTCAGTTTGATGAGTTTGACAAAAGCCACAGCTAATAGCCACCTGGGGATGCTGACTCAGGGAATCTTCTTTCACTGCTCCCGCCTACCACAACGGCACTTGCAGGACCAGCTCAACAGCAAATCCACAGAACTCTAGAAAGCTGCAGTCCTATGTAAACCTTTCCATGGCCACTGTAAAGAAGCCCTGTTGTTCCCAACTATATTCTCACATGTGGTGTGCAGGAGGCCAATCCATGCACAGAATGGAGATATTTATTTACAGACCTGTGTAGCAACACAGGTTTGGTGGCAAATCCATAAAGCCAGCACAACGACCACCAGAACTTTTTACTATTCATATATTTTAGCAAAAATATGAATTAATGTTCATTGGCTACAAGGTGCATAGTTCTCTTATTAATTAGTAGTCTACCTTCTATAGTTTAAGTTCCTTACTTATTATGTTAATTAGTCTGTAATGCTGAGTCTCTCTTTTCTTTTGGGTTGGTAGTTGCATCTCCTGCTGCTGGAATTACTTTTTATCTAGTCACACCTGATTCAGCACAATTGCTGAGTTCCTTTATTAGTTTCTTCTTTTTCTTGTGGATTCTGCATTCTTTATGTCCAGCATCAGTGGTACATCCTTCTCCCCAAGGTTTACAAATCTCCCCTAGGTCTGAGGTCACTGAAGCCTGCCAAGCCCTAAACCTTAAAAAGGCAACTCTCCAACAGGTAGTTTGTTTTTCTAACACCTGGACATCACTTAGAATTTGTTGGTTGCTTTATGTTTCAGGGATTAAATCTTTCCTCTTTTTGAAAGTATAAAAAGGTAATACATTTAAGAACGTTCCTTCTTAAAAAAATATTTTCACATTTTGCAGCAGTACCTTCTTCCAGGCTTTGTCAATCTCCCCCTAGGTCTGAGCATTGAACCTCCCCCTAAGTCCTGACAGTGAAGCACATTGAGCCCTAACCCTTACAAGGCCATTCTACTTACAAGTAGAACACCTTTTGAACTCTGGATAAACATGCCCTATGATGAGTGAGCACTAGCACACAGAGGGTGACAGTGAATGGGATAACATCAAACTGGTGACCTGTCACTAGTAGGGTTCCATAGGCCTCCATCCTCTGTCCTGTGCTCTTCGACATTTTCATAAACAACCTGCATGCAGACTGGAAGGGAGCCTCAGCATATTTGCAGATGATACAAGACAGGGAAGAGTTGTTCACCCCCTTAAAGATAGGGAGGCCCTACAGAGAGACCTCAGTTAATCAAAGGGCAATCACCAACTGTGTGGAGTTCAACGTGGGAAAGTGCCGGATTCTGCACCTGGGATGGGCAACCCTGGATGTGTGGAGAGATGGGGAATGAGAAGCTGGAGAGACCTGGAGGTCCTGGTTGATGGTAACTTGGACATGCATCAACTGTGTCCTGGGGTCCATAAGGCACAGCATCACCAGCTGGGAAAGGGAGGGAATTGTCCCACACTACTCTGGGCTGGGCAGCCTTACCTCCAGTGCTGGGGGCAGTTTGGGAGACCACAATGTAAAAATGATCTAAAGCTACTAGAGAGTGTCCAAAGGCAGCCACGAGGATGGTGAAGGGCCTTGAGGTAAAGCCATATGAGGAGTGGCTGAGGGCCCATGGTCTGTTCAGCCTGGAGGAGACTGAGGAGAGACCCGATTGGAGTCTGCAACTTCCTCGTTGGAAGGGGAAGATGAGAGGCAGACCCTGATCTCTCCTCTGGCGTGCCCAGTGACAGGACCCAAGGGAAAGGCCTGAAGCTGTGTCAGGGGAGGTTTAGGTTTGGTATCAGGAAAAGGTTCTTCCGCAGAGGCTGTTTGGGCACTGAACAGGCTCCCCAGGGAAATGGTCACAGCACCAGAGTGCAAGAAGCATTGAGACAACATTCTAAGGCACATCGTGTGACTCTTAAGGTGTCCTGTGCAGGACCAGCAGTTGGAACTCGATGACCCTATTGTGTCACTCTATTCAGCTGATTCTGTGACTCTTCGATGACTACAAAGCGACACCGCCAAACACACATGAGCAGAAGACCTCCGGTGCTGTCCCAGCGAGGCGGAGCCGCACTAACCCCTCAGGTGCCAGGGTCAGCTGCAGGTCCCGCTCCCTAACCTCGCTCACGCCACCCCCGCCAAGCTCAATCCGACCCCGGCTCCGCCCCTGGCTCATGATGTCACGGCCGCCACTGTCGCGAGGTCGCGTGACGCAGAGAGGCGGAGACATCCCCGCCCCCGCGCCGGCGGACTGCGCCGCCACTGGCTGCGCCGGCGGGGCGGTCGCGCTCTGATTGGCTGCCGGCATCGCGCTCTGTCGGGCGGCCGTGGGTGAGGCCGCGCGGGCGCGGTGGCGCGGCCGTGAGGGAGTGCGCGTGTCTCTCCTTCCCGGCGGTTCCCGGCGGTTCCTGGCCGATCCCAGAACAGGCCTGGCCCTGGGGTGGCGGCTGCTGGCCCTTGGCTTGAGCCTCTGGCAGCCGCTCGCTGCCACCCCAGCCAGGCTGGGAGATGTGCGTGTGGGCGCTCGGCGTTGTTTTCTGCATCCTGCGTTCGGGTTTGGAAGATCCGCGGTGTTGTTGGCATCCCTGACTCCGCGCTTTGTTCTGCTGTGTGTCTGTGATTAGGCATCTTCGAACAGGAGGGAAGCAAATGGATCATCTGCCCAATCCCGCGCCCCTGGCCTCGAAGCTGCGGAACGCGCTGGTTCGGTACCACAGCATCGGAGACGACGAGTGGCGGGTGACTAAGAAAACCGTGAGTGCTCTGGGCAGCTTCCCGGTTCGTGCTCCGCAGGAAGCTGCGGGTCACCGGTGCGGTGGAAAGAGCGCGCTGTGCCGTGTCACACGACTGAGAAACATTTGGCCGGGCCCTGCAAGATTTTAAACTGACAAATGCTGTGAAACCATCTCTCTAGAACATCTTTAGATGGCAGGATGTGTTTTTCGTGTTCGCAGGCATACTCTGTCATTCCTTCTCCCCATTTTCCGGGGAATATCTCACGAACAATCCTACCTGTGTGGGATTATAGGCTTGATTTACAGCAAAGTGTGAAGTACTTAGCATTAATACTATTGTAAGAGGCTCAGGTGTACTTTCAACAAAGCAGATATAGCCTGCAGGTCTCTGGAATCTTGTCGATAAATAGTTCATCATGCTTCCGTTTCCAAATGTCTTCTTCTTAAGAAGTGAGATAATTCCCAAGGCTTTCTCTCATAGTATTTTACTTTTCTGTTGTTCTTTAGAGATTGCATGTTATGCTAAGTTTCCTTCCATGAAAGGAATACAGTTCCTGCTTTCTCCAAGCAGTTTGCCATGCTCTTCTTTTGAGCTACCTGGAGTTTTTGAGTCGTTCTTCAACAAGCTAAATAGTCTTTCTCATGCATCAGTTCTGGGCTGGGTGAATACTATTCAATGCTGTCCTCCACAGAGAGTAGAAGTGTAGCAATATGCTAGCATGGTAAATTTCTATTTTTGTCTTTTTGTTACAGTGGTTTGAGTAGGGCTTTTATTTTTGCTTCCATCATGGGCAGAGATTGATAATACAGAGGCAGATGATCCAAATGTAACTTGATTATTTGCAAAAGTAAAAAATTTGCTCTCTGGAGAGGGACGAACAGAGCATCCAAGCCTTTCAGTCTTACAATACACCTATACCACTTCTGCTCTACTAAATATTGTCTATTCCTGTATTAGTATTCCTGTGTTGTTATAATAAGTACTGTTGTATTCCTTTAAAAAGTTACCTGCATCCTTGTGTTTGAGATCCTCAGATTTTACTGCTCCCTCCAGCCTTTCCTTCCTCTTTCATTTCCTTCCTCCCTCTCTTCTTTCCATTTTGGTATTGTGACGTATAAAAGACATTCAGCGCTTTACCTACCACAAGGAGATGTGTTGTGCCCCAAAATATCTTAAATTATTCCGGATGTGGTACTTAACAGTACTGTTCTTTAGAACATTTTGTCCTTTGTGCTTATATAGTCATGATTGCAAATAAAATGATGCCATATGGTGCTCTTTTCAACATCAAAATTCAGAGATTTTGTACAGAGGTTCCATTTCATAGTTACATAAAAATCAGAAGATACTGCTTTCTCTATTTTCTTTGCGTAACTTTGAAATAGACTACTGCTTCCAAGACTCACCTAGTCAGGCATCTAGGAGAGAGAGGTAATTGAACTTCCTTGCCTGCGCCTGCACCTTCTGTATGCTTCTGTAACTTGCAGCTTGCAGAAGTGCAAGCAGAAGTATTGTGGTCTGCCTGTCTGAGTAACATCTGGCTGTTGGCTTTCCAGTGGCTTTGCAATTGAAAGGCTTTCCCTGCTAATGTTGTTTCATTACTCTGTGTTTTCTGTTTTCACAGTAAACTGACTTGGTCTACTAAACCTCTTTTTGCACAGACTTCTAGCATTTGACTCTGAGAAAGCAAATTTTCTATTTTTTTTTAAATAATAGAAAATTAGAAGTAAAAGGTATCTGAAAAATCTAAGGAAAAAATGTTCGGTGGTGCCCAGGTGAACCATGGCTAATGACAAACTTGGCTGCTTTTCTTTGAGAAAATTGAAACATTTTCAGGACTTCTTGTAATTGTATGCAAATGACAAATAACAACGTGTCTTATATTTTCTTTCAGAAAGATGCAGCTGTCTGGCGTAAGCCATCAGAGGAATTCAGTGGATACCTGTAAGTTTGCATGTGGAAGGGATACATTTTTAATGTTCCACGGATGTGTTCTGTAGAAAATAGAAATGAAGACTGTGAGTTCTACAGCCCTCAGCTACACAGATCCTCCAGAGGGGAAGCTAAATGGATTGTTTATTGTGGCTGTATGATTTCTTTTTAGCTTTTCAGCTTGGTAGTTTAGCATTGCATGGTGTCTAGAACAACAGTGAAGTCTGTGGAAGACACCACAGGACGGCCATTGGCTAAAGTGTTCAGCAGCATCTGCCCAGAAGTCATGGCCTGTAAAGCTCAAAATTAAGCCTGGGCTCAGTAGTTCTGAAGACAACAGGATGACAGCTCACTCAGTCCTTGGGCTCTTGCAGTGACTGTGTGACTTCAAAATACCAAGAGTGGGGTTGTGAGGGTTGTGTGGGGTTGTTTCTGATGGGCCACTGGCACCAGCAGATTGTGTAGTTGAGCCATTGCCATGAGGGCAGTAACTGCAGTGTGCAGACCCCGGGGTTATTTATGCACCTGGAGAACTAAAGAACACTTTGAAGAGCTTTCCAGACACCTACCTGGAGGCCACTCACATGTTCATACGGTCCTCCCAATTGCAAGTATACAGCTGAGATGGGCTCCATGATTGAGTGAGTATGAGTGCACAAGTTAGGAGGTGAATCTGGTTCTTGACTATTTGCTATCAATAAGGACATCTTAATGAATATAAAGTATTTTGAAAATAATGATTTTAATGAATTTTTTTCCCTTCACGATTTGGAGGCCTAGTAACTCAAGACAACAAAATCTCTGGTGTCTCCTAAAATATCTAATTACAAATGAACATTCAGTAATGTTGTATTCTAGATTATTTTATTTGCTAATCATATGCCACTACAACATAATGTAGTTTTTCATTAGCTTGGTTCTACTCCTTTGTTATGTTCTGCTCTAATCACGGAGGAGTAAAAAGAACTAACTCTCTGTGAATAATGCAGAATGAACCCAGAAACATTCAAATATTCCCCAGAACTTGACTAAAACCAAACAAGGCTAGATGTTGATACTGAAAAATTGTTACATTTTATTTAACAGTAAAAGAGGCAAAGAAAAAGGAAGAAGAATAAAAATAAAAAAGGGAGTGTGTTTGGGGGGACAGGGAAAGTAACAGAGGCAGGCTACGTAGAAACGTATGTGGGCCCCAGTATTGCTCCCCTCAATCTAGTCTTCTTGGTGGTGAGGGTCCCCTATCCAAATTTATAGAATCCCATGTATTAATATGTGTTTGGGAAGGTGGGAATGCCCAGGTGCCTCCCCTGAAGGAGACAAGTTTGACACTGTCCCTTGCATGATTCCATCATGTGCAGCTCTGTTGCAGGGTCTGTCGACCCCATTTAGGGGAGCCCTTTGATGGGCTGTAACACCTTCTCAGCTGTCCCTCATGTCAATGTCCCTTAGATGTGGCTTTGCTGGGGTGAAGAGGCCCCACAGCTGGACTGGTGTGCACAGCAGAGGATGGGCTTTCACTGCCTCAACAGAGAGGCTTTTCCACCATACACCGAAAAACATCTTCTGTTTGGTATGAGGGTCTGTTCCAGCTTATCTGACAGCAGATAAGCCTGGGGCTGTGGGCTCCATCCGAAGGTACTGGGCTTAATCCCATGAAAGTATTTTTCTCTTGCAGCCCAGGCCTGAGTCACTTTATTTTACCTCAAGTCAACTTGCAGTCCATTAAGGGTGCTTCTGTGCAGCTTTTGTTGTACAGTTTTGCTATAATAGGCAAAAGTCCTTCATTAAACTGTTTGAGCCATAAACTATAGCATTTCCGTCTCCAACATCCTGTTACTTGTGCTGTATGAAAAGTGTTTTTCCCATTATATTCCTGATCTCCTTTTTATTAGATTTACTTTAGGTATCTCTGGTGAACTCCCTTGCTGGCCCAGCAATAGGAGTAAAATAACAAGTTGTTACAGTTGTTAGAGAAATAAACAGGATAATTTTTATCCAAGGAAGGAACTTGCCATTTATAAAATATTAATTGTACAAAAAGAGACAAAA
Source organism: Thryothorus ludovicianus (assembly GCA_013397245.1). Classification (NCBI taxonomy): domain Eukaryota; kingdom Metazoa; phylum Chordata; class Aves; order Passeriformes; family Certhiidae; genus Thryothorus; species Thryothorus ludovicianus. The sequence continues at coordinate 93,042 of VZTB01007081.1, forward strand.
ATTTTCAGATGAAAATTTCTTACAGAGAAGAACAGATGCACTCAAAGGTCTTTTCCTGTACTATTTTTCTGATGCAATTATCTACCAATCATACTTCCAGGTACCAAGGTGTTAATGTAACTGTACTGTTGAAAATTAGTGGAGTATAAAGAATTTCTTACTAAATGTAAACATATTTTTCTAGGTACAAAGCTCAAGGAGTGGTGGAAGATGTTACTAACAGAATAGTGGATCATATTCGCCCTGGACCTTACAGGCTAGACTGGGACAGCCTAATGACTTCAATGGACATCATAGAAACATTTGACAAGGTGAAGGCTAGTTTAGATTCCTGAGAGAATGTGTATTGATGAATATGTGAATTTATCATTCATGAATTCAACATTTATGTAGAGCAGAGCAATTCCAACAAGTAGGAACCTTTTTCAACCTTCTTTTTTGCATGCACAAGCAACAAAGTGCATGCAAGCTCTGTGTGACTGCAGATCAGGCTCTCTGGCAGCACAGTCCTGTTCTGAAGGACAGGACTTGAAGTTCATCTTTCCATTAATGCTAAAAATAAAGAAGTCAGTCACAATTCTCTTGGACTGGGAAGCTCTGATAGCCTCTGATAAAATTCACATACAGAGGGCTATGGTGTGATACTCCATGTGCCAAAACCACTCCATACAGCTTGCTTTCTTCCATTCCACAACAAACAATAGTAATAGTCCACACCTACAGAAGAAGCAGCCTCCCCCTCTTCCTGAAGGGCTGACTTGTGTGGCATGCCTTTGTGCTGAGACACAAAATAGTTCATACTGAGGGTTGGGATCTCGTAAAAGAAAGGTAGGTTTAAAGTTGGTTACAGCTTTAGTAGCCTTCCTTTGGTTACTGTAGACATTCAGTGTGAACTCAAAACCCTCATCTGGACACCTGGCTTGAACATGGATTGTCTTTTGCTCTGTCTCTGAAAGAACACAAGCTATTTTGTCTGCATAAAATTTATGCAGACTCTACCATATTATAAGAAAGCTTGTTTTGAAGAATTGTTCACATTCTGTTTTATTTTTCACTTGATAGATTAAAAGTATTTGATAGAGTATCTTAGTACCAAGAGATTCCTCTTGAAATTATGTCCTTGCTGACATAAAAGCCTCATAGCTTTCAGTTCTCAGGCATGCCAGAATTTTCTAGCTTTAGGTCTTTAAACCTTTATGATGCCAGATATCTTCTGCTCCCACAGCTCTCAGTTGTAGACCACAAGTCCTTACAACTTTCAGCTTTTAGGTTGAGAATGGCACAGCCATTCAGACCTCACTGAATTTGCCATGCAATTGACAGAGCTGTGACCTTTGTGAAATATGTTGGCTGCCTGTGAGCGTTAGGTTTCCCTGTGTTTGTTATACTAAGATAAATTTATTTTCTTGCCCTTATAATCCTGTCATTCAACAAGAACTGCTGTGTGATGCGCTATACAACTGCTGGCCAGCTCTGGAACATCATAGCACCAAGAGAGTTCATTGATTTCTCTTACACTACAAGCTATGAAACTGGGCTTCTAACATGTGGTAAGCCACCATCTGCCTCTGCTAAATTCTTTCTTTGCAACAGTTGCTTGGCTTAAGATTTGACCCAGATTTAGTAGCAGTAAACATTACAAAAATGGTCTAAGGTGATCTTCAACAAATAAGTTCTAGGTACTTGAACAAATTTAAAGATGTTTTAACATTTTACATATTTAAAGAAGCGTACAGGTTACTTGTTTACCCATGAACCATTCCTTTGTGCCAGGTTTCATTTATGCCAGCTGTGGGGCAGGAGTGTTAAGAGACGAGCTGAGTTCTCCAGCTCAGGTCTTAAAGCAAACTGGGATGAGTAACAACTTGCTTCTAGTAAATGGGAGGAATGTCCTCTTAACATTTGAATTTTTGCTTATGCTCTCCTGTCCGTTGCAGAGTTTGGATAAGCAGCAAATTCCATGCATGAAAATACCCAGAAACTTGAAGTGTGTCTGTCACTACTACTAAATTCCCCAACCAGAAGCTTATGTATTTCAAATTTAGTGCAGATTAATTTTTTTTTAATCTCTCTCAAATAATTTCTCTTTTTGTTTGTTTGATTTATTTCCCTTGATAGGTATAAGCCTGGACTATGGAGAGGTGAGACCAAACTTTGTCCGTGGATTCAATCACCCTTGTGGTTGGTTCTGCGTCCCTCTCAAGGACTCTCCCGGCCACAGTCTTTTGACAGGCTACATCCAGACTGAACTGCGAGGGATGCTACCACAGGCTGCAGTAGACACTGCCATGTCTAGTACCCTGACCAATTTCTACTCTGACCTCAAAAAGGCACTCAAAACATAAACAAACAGTGATTTAAAAGCCCATGCATCCCTTGCAATCAGATTATGTTGTTTAGCTTAGCATAGGTTACCTACTAAGTTGAAGTAACACTCTTCCTGAATGACATCTGAATCTTTGTGTTGAGAATCCAAACAACTTTAGCAAGTGCTTTTTGACATGATAATTATCATACATTCCCAGTGCACAGTGTGAGATTCTTTTTGCTGCTCACTCGTCTGCAGCTTTGTGAGGACTTGCCTGAATCTTTAAACCCCCAGCTTCCTCAGCAGAAAGCACAAAATGTGTGTGTGGGCTTGAAAAATGCAGCATGAGCTCAGCTATTTCTAGCAATTTTGAGAGCCAGGTGCTCAAGATTTTAATGGGGCAGGTTGCTGTACAGGCAACATCTCATTGAAGATGTAATTTTGTTATATATATATATTTACTTAAATTTTTTGATTTTTTAAAAGTTTGTTCAACTGCATCTGAATTTTGTGTTTAAAATTTGCTTTGATTTATCATAAGTTGTTAAATGATACTATTCATAAGAAAGCTATCCATACTTGAGAGCAAATGTAAGTGTTCATTTTTGGCATTTCTTGGATGTTGTAACTGTAACTTATTTACTGTTGTATATAACATTCTCAGTGCATAAAGAAATGCCCTTACAGCTGATCCAAAGCTCATTTAGGTCATCAAGTGTCTTTCCATGTGTTTTTTTTGTGGGCTTTTAGTGACACCATTGTCAAAATAGCAAACCTCCAGTGGATCTTCAGTGATATCCTGTACTTCCTAAGGAGTTTTTTACTTAAATTTGCATGTGTGTGTGTGGGTTTCATTTGGTTGGGTTTTTGGGGAGTTTTCTTCCTGTGTATGTTTCTTGAACTGCAAACCCTGGAATTACAAAAGCAACAGAAAGAGCCACTCATTTGCTTCAGGGATAGGTGTTGCTGTAGCCACAACAGCACAGACTTGCTGGTGTTCTGGTGCTGTGGAGTGTTCCGTGGTACTGCCTCTGGATTGATCGTCGCAATAAATTGACATCTTAAAACATGAGCAACTTGAGCAAAGCTCAAGCTGCAGAATTTCTCACATCTGCTGAAGGGTACAGGGTCTTTTTTTAAGATGCAAATTTCAAGGATATTTAGCCATCTAGAGATTCTGACAGATACATAGCAGAGGTATTTAAAAAATAACGCTCCCTGCTAGGAACATGAATTTTCTGTAAAATCTGATGTTAAGCCTTTAATGTTGATAATGTGTCGTTTGCTCAGGTGACATGGTAGTTATCCCCATGCTTTGCCAGTGCTTACAGTGGCAAGTTTAACTATGCGGGAGGATACTTACGGGAAGTATCTTGGATCCCTGATACTGTGGAGCCAGTTGTATACATACAGTCCAGGGACAGGTAATGGACTCTCAGAAAAGCAAAAGTTTGGATGAAAGTCCACTGCAATGTTGGCTTTTTTGGCACTGGACACTGTAGCTGAACTCTGAATGGCAAGGACTTTCCTTTTTCATTGCTCAATCAGAGAGGTGGAAAAAGCATAATTCCAAATGTAGTAGGGGTTTTGTCAACCTGCTTCATGTTTTAAGGTATTTAGTACTATTTAAAACTGAAAAACAGTGCATCAAACAGCCTTTGGTGTCTTCATGGACAGAAAATGTTAACTTCTGGTTAGGTTTTGTGTATTCTGCATTTCCCTTTAAACCCCTCAGTTGGTCTTCCTTTTTTATTTTTTCCTACATTCCTCCTGTCTGCCAAAGTACTGCAAGCTCACAAGGTGATCTTCAACCACCAAGGACACTAAGGAATTGCTGCCAGAATCCTATCCTTTCTAGTGCTGGTACAGAAGCAATTATGAAATCTCTGGCAGTGCTGCTCAGTGGTATGAATGATGACATAACTGTAGAGGAAACTTTGAAGTGTAGCCTATTTTTTTTCTTAGTTACAGAGATTACATGTGCAGTGAATCTGTATATTCATGTCTTCTCTTTTTAGAGCTGCTGGGACTGACTAATGGAGGGGTTGTGATACAGATGTACATAGAGAAAAACACTGCCTCTATGTAAAAAGCGCAGTTTAAATCTGCACAGAGGCATTTCGGTGTTGGAGAAATGGGTCAGAAGGAGCACAAGACATTTACAAGAGGATGTTTGTACAACACCAGGCACTGCAGAGGTAATTGTTCCAAACACCCATGTTAGGGTCTCTGACACATATACAATGTCTATCCTTATGGAAATGGCTTTTTCTGCTTTTAGTAAAGACAAGTTGGTGAAGCACAGAGCAGCTGAAGAAGAACTTGAGCTAACATATGAAAATTGCTAGTGTATTTTTGTATATTGATACTTCTAATAAAAATTTCAGTAAAGACTAATACAGAATAGAATAAAAATGTCCAATTTCAAATGTATTTATTTGAACTTGAAACTTTTTTTTTATATAGCTATAGATGGAGAGGGAGGAAGACCTGTTCTTTAACCAGGTATATCAGAAACAAGAAAGTTGCAATATCAGAGCCTCTTCCACTGTTGCATTCTTCTCCTCCTTTGTTAGTGGACAATCTAGGAGTGAAGAGGGTTAAAACAGGAAAGTAGTGTCAAGGACAAAGTTCAGGAACCCATGCTTTGCTTATGCAGAAGAAATGTGAGACAAAGTAAATGCGTAGTTTAGATTTCTCTTACTTAGGAACATAACTACCCACAAGTGACTTCTGAATAAATTGCCCAAGAATAGCAGAGATCTGATTTTGCTAGACAAATAATTTGTATATAGACACATCAAAATTATTTTCTTATGGCTAATTTTTTTTTTTAACGTAATTTTTTAGAGGTTTGGGCAATGTGGCGCTTTACTCTAGGGCACTCTAATTAGGTGCTTTGTATGTGTGTGAGAAAGGTGAGTGAAGATAAGACAATTTTCACATTTGCGTTCTGTTCCTATCTAAAACCTCCAACATGAAACCTTGCCTGTAGATATGCAGAAGATGCAAAGATGGGGTTAAGCTCAATTTAGAGGCAGTCAAAGTACTCTTTCACAGCTAGGTGGGAGGTGGACCAGTACTTCAGAGAGATACTCTGTGCACAGGCCCTCATCTCAAATTTGATGAATTTATAAATGTGAAATGTGATGAACTTATAAAACACAGAGCATAATTCCTGCGGTAATCGTAAGTAACCAGAGCAATTTTTATGATGTGACCTAGTGGTTCAACCTAGGAGGTTCACTGCTGTAAAAATAACCCTAATTCTAGTGAAACCAGTCAAGCTGTGCCTGTATACAGAAAGTCAAAGTCTGTTTTAACAGTGGGTTTAACTTACTGTGTTCAGCATTTAAGCAATTGTATTTGTATTTTGAGTGCAACTGCAGAATAAATGAATTCCAACAGGCTCGTGATGTAGCTTCTTTGCAGCCATATGTAGCATTTTTGGAGAGTTGTGTCTGATGATGTAGTTCATCTGCATGGTGATCTCTGTTGTGGCCTGTGTTTGTTTTAATTCAGTGTTTCATTCATTGTTGGAAGTTTTATTGTTAATGGTTTGTTCTGTGCAGCCCTATGCTTTCCCTATGTTGGTTTGTTCGTGAACTGTATCTGCCCCTGAACCTACTCTTTATGGTATTCTCCAGCCATATAGTTCCTGTTCCAGTTCTTTCCTTATCAGTCATTGTGGCCTTACTGTTTGTTCTGGCACCTTGTCACTCCAACCCTGAGCCAATCCCTTGAGTGTACCTCCCCTTCAACATGCCCGGGTGTTTCCCAAACCTTGATGTCCCATTGGGCCATGTGACCTGTCCTCTCCTCCTGCATATCCCTGTTGGCCCTAAAGTTATATTGTAATCCCCTCACTCCTCCCCTGAGGATTCCCTATTGATTGCTTGTTTGTATCCACCCTCCAGGTTGTAACTGTAGAAAAACCCCTGCACCGTGATGGTCAGTGCCTTTTGTCCCTGAACACCAGCGCCAGTAAACCTCCTCTGCTGGAACCTCACAACAGAAAGCTTTCTCCTTCTCCTTTGCCCAGTCCCTGCTGCAGTAGAAGACTCTGCACTGTGGAGCAAGCAGCTCTAAAGGTTCTGCCCTTGGTACGAGCTAGTATCTTGGCAATTCCCCACTCCTGGTGAGGTGCCAGAGAAGCCCTTTGAGCTAGCTGAGCTCTGGTGAGCTGTGCCAATCTCTAATACCAGTTTATCTCCTTAAATTTGAAAGCCATAAAGCTTGGCTTCACTTAGAAACTCAGTTTAGACTGAGGAAAATGCCCAACTGAAATGTCTTGAAAGCTGTGCAAGTAGGATTTTCTCAAGGCTTCAGTTCTAAAAATGTATATACAGGAGTTTTTTTATAATGACCTCATCATTGTTGTGGAAGAACTTTATTATTTTGGCTTAGTGCTATTTACGTTTTTGTATGTTTAAGAAGTGATCTATTAACCATAAACATTAAGTTAATCTGAAACACATGAGCACAGAGCACCTGACAGAAGGCATATAGATGTATATTAGGTGTATAAAACAAGCTGCAACATGTATATTGACATTTATTTAATTAGTACCTACAAAAACCAAGAAAATCCTTGTATCTTCTCTAGAGCCTTCCCTTGTTTGTCTTCCAAAACTGGCATAAAGGCAGCAGAGTTCTGTAGCATTTGACTTCAATGGAAATAGTTGTAGCCACCTTCTGTTGCTGAGGAAAGGGTCCGTCACCTCTCAGACACAGCACACTCTTGTAGGGCATGTATCATGTCAACTTCAGCAGAGTGTAGGGATAGGTATAGAGGCCACTTGCGATCTTTGGAAAATCCTTAAGGGCATAAATTATTAGAATTGCTAAAAGAAAACATTGACGCTCAAGCCCGTTTTCTGGTGAAAGATAATAGAAAGGTGGGAAAGATTTTAAATCTACACTAAATGTTAAATGTTCTCTAGAAAATATATCTTGAAGTCCTAAACCACAATTTAAACTTTGTTACACATTCTACCTTTTCCAGTCCTCATTGGGCTGTTCAAGTGGCTCAATTTTGTTCAGTTTAGTTAAGATAGGGACTGCTTATCATGGAGTTAACCTTCCTTGGGATTGTACCACTAATAGGGAGAAAGCAGACACAGATGATAACAGCATATGGCAGGAGATGCCTTTGCATGTTCCATAGCTGACCCATGTGATAAGAAATGCCACATCTGGATTAAGGAGCCTCAAATATCAACACATTACACAGCACTGCCTTCTTCAGAGTTATTTTCTTTAAAACATTTCTTTCAGTGTGCCAAGACACTAGGACAACCTAATAATCCGAAGAAGTTTTTCTTTGATACAGAGAACCTAAGTGGAACTCACAGAAGATCAGTTGCTGCCAAACTAACCAGGACCAGTTTGGCTCTGCCCTGGGATGCACAGGGGTAGAAGGCTTTTCCTGAGTTCTATACCTGGGCCTTGCTGACCTGCCTGCTTGCACAGACACCTCTCTGAGGCAGTTCATAACCCTGGAGAGAATATTACTGTCCCTAAATTTCCTGACTGTCTCAGTGTGTCAGTCTTGAGTGCTGCCTGAGATTTGGGTTCCAATCAGGCAGCATTGCTGCTGAGGTGTTGGCATTACTAATCGGTATTGCAATTACTAATTCTAGCTCCAGAGTGCACTGGGGAGGCAGGGCAATGCTCAAGCAGGCACATTTGAGAAGCAGGAAACATGAGTTCAGTCATCCCATGTTATTTTGGGTGTCATACAACCCCTCCCTTGTCTGTATGCCTAACTGGATTTCAAGTTCTTTGCCATTTGAAGGGGGAAGTAAAGAAAACACAGCATGCCTGTTCACTGGAGCATAATTCATGTCTGCATCTCTTTTGCATACAGATTAAGCATGCAGTCTGTATGTGCACAGTCATATCTACAGAATTTTATTGTCTTCCTGTCTTAATCAGTGAAATGGAAATAAATTTTTGCATATGCTCAACATGGCCAAAACGTCTTTCTGTTCTGCTGTATGCCTCCCAGCCCGCACCATGGGAATGTGCTTCAGTGGAAGCAAAATTCAGGAAATCTGATGCCTGCCACAAGTAGCAAAGAAATAAGGAAGAGGGAAGAGACTCTTCATGCACTTTTTTTTTTTTAATGTCAAAGGAAAGTATAGAAAATTCACCACGGATGTAAAAATATTGAATCACTTCCCAAAACCACCTGCATCATTTCATATTTGAGACAAATTTTCTGGGTTATGTAAAATGTTGAAGGAAACAAGTGCTTGAACTACTGAGAAGAATATCATAACTACAAAAGCCCACGGCTTTTTAAAGAAGAAGACTGCACCAGGTATCAACAGATATGCAGAAATTTGATAGTTAGAGCTCTGTGTCTAGACTAGGTTAATATTTAACTCCTATTTTTTTCCATTTTCCTTCCTTATTTTCTTCTTATTCTGCAATGCAGCTGGTGGTTTTTGTTCAAAAAAACACGGTATTTTGCATGGGCTTATCAAGGCATTTTATATAAATTTCTTTATACAAAAGAAGAATGAACTTTGTTTATGTTCCTACTGAGTTAACTCTAATAGGGAGCAAAGGACATTCTTTGAGCTGTTATTGTTTTACAAAGTAATTTTACTTATGTTCTACCTGTCTCTTTGTTACCTTTATTATTTTCCAGACTTGTGTGTATCCTTGCCACACTAAGTTTAACTGTGCATCTTTCTTGGTTAGCCTCCAGTATATTTTGTTACATGAATGCCATGCCTCCATAAGCTATGCACTCATAACCTCATCAGCAACTACGCTGGCTCAGCCACACAAAATAAGTTCTTGTCCAGGAGGAACAACCTCTGCACAAGCCTGGGGTCAAGGTGCTGTGCTGACACTTGTATCTGTCATTCTGTAAGCAGGCAATATGCAGGACGCTGTGCAAGAATCTGTAGGGAGTCCTCCACCCCTCACTCTCACTTTCATATGCTTCTCTTAAAATCCGAGATGACCTAGTATGTATGCAGGAGCTGAGGGACATTTATCTAGAAACAAGAGTTTATTTTCCAGAGTCCTGCTGCATTTTCTGCTTATCAGATACCGCTTTCCTTCTACTGAGTTAGACACTAACAACTTGTATAATTTTCTCTTTCCCTGCTGCTAGGCAGCAGAAAATGTGATGTCTTCATTTCTCCCATGGCTGCCAGCTGGGTTTGTGTTCCACTGGCAGTGTGAGCTGTAGGAGAAGGAGATTAGTTTGGAAAGTTTTGAGGGCTAGCTGCCAGTGAACCATATCTTCCTGCAGCCTGGACCACCTTGCTGGTCTGAGCCACTCAAAAAACCATTTTGGTTGATGCTTTTATCCTGCTCTACTACCACACAGCTTTCCAGAGCATTTTAGTCTGTTCACCAAGACAAAGGGACTGCTGGGCACTTTTTGTCACTCGGTGTGTCCAGCAGCCTACTCATTTGTGGGGAGAGAGTTCTTAGTACCCTTCTTCTGAAGAACCTGCTGTATCAAAAACTTTTGCCTTGATGTTATTCTGCATTCAGAAGTTTGATTACAGTGTGTCTGCCTCTTTACAACACGTTTACACACTGTAAAGTACAAATTTCAGCCAACAAACCAGCACCAGGCTCACACAGTGCATCCACAAAATTGCAAGCAGAAGTGTTTGAAATTACAGGAAGGAAACCTGTTATATTTTGGAGAGAATTTTTCTGAACCCGGGAAAACCCCTGCTCTGGTGCAAAGGCAGGACTTCCTTAGCCATTTAACAGCCATCTGATCATCATCTTAGCTCTAAATTGTTAGACTACTGTTGGCTAGTGTTACAATCTGCTTTTAAAGGAAAAGTTTTGTTATGTTCAAATACTTCGAAAAGACTGGAAGGTTTCCCCTTTTGTACTTGAAAACCTTTGTTATATGTTAAATATTTTAAAAAATTAAAGCTTAGGATTTCAGTAGAAAAGAGCATAACTATCTACTTAGCTTATGACCACAGATTTGGAAACATCTAGTTCATCTCCAGTAGTTTTCAAGTGTGTTTACATTTTTCAGCCACAGTAAGACACTAATGTCGCACATCCCAGTCTGCACTACAGCAGATGCCACCAGGATGTGATTTTTCAGACAAAACCATTGCAGGTAACACTCCTGTCTTCCATACACTCAAGTGCTGTCATACATCAAGTATATCAGCCAGGTGCAGTGATTTACTGAGTCACATACTGGTAGACTCAGCACAGGCATCCTGATTGCTTAATGCTGAGTATTATGAAAGACAACAAAGCAAAGAAACAACTGAAGCCCCAGAGCCCTTATACATAAAACTGAGTTGCCTCTGAAGGTCATGCTGTCAAAGTGAGGTCTCCTGTTGGTCGGCATCAGTTCATAGTTATGATATGCTGTGGTATAATTTAGCAAAAACCATCATTGGGAATCCACTGGGACCGCTTTTTAGCTCAACAAATTGTGCCTCAGATGAAGGAATTCATGCTTAAACTCTCACAAATGTGCAGTTACTGTGCAGCCAACTCCACTTCTGCAGGTTTGAAGCAATTGGCCCAAATGAAGGATGACGTGTTACAGAAATCCAGCCTCTCCCATCAAACTTCCCTACTGACTGAACTTGGATGACTTCACCACAGTGTAAGAGGGTGGAGTAGAGTGGCTGAGAATTGCATTTTTCCTGCAGTGAAAATACCTCAAAGGAGGTAAGATGGAGAGTAAAAAATAAGACAGGTGGATGTACCAATGATTGTCTCCAAAGTTATTAATCTTGCTGTACTTTTTTCCAAGGGGAAAATCCATAAATGTGTCATGTTGGCTTACATACAGCTGCTATGTTCCCACCAGATGTTTCAGCTGACCTCAAAGTGTGCCTCTTGAAAACGAAATGATACGTGTACTTTAAATTTCAATCTTTCTCAGTTAGCAAAACTTTTTGTACAAGTTCAAAGAGTTCTAAGAAATTGATAAAAACATCTCAAGTATAATAAAATTATTACTATGCATTTTCACCCTGTAAAGATAGGATCTTTGATCCCCCTTTATATATTAATTTAGAGCATATTTTATTTATTAAATCTACCATACGAATAACATTGCATTACCCTTTAATTTCATCAGGAAATGTAGTTATTGAATGTTTTATCAAAGTCTTGGTTTTTTCAGTAGCTGCTATATTTTTTCAAGGCAAGTTGTGCAAGGCCTATCAACAACATAAAAACAATTAAAGCTAAAGAGGAATGATGATTGTATTAGGATGTTAGGTAACTATCAGTATTAAAAAGTTAAACAAGAACAAATGACATTTTTGTACATCAGGTTCTTTTTGCCATTTTTGTAATATATCAGTACAATAGTCGCATGCAGTCAAATAGATAACAAACAAGTGTAAGTGGTCATACACACTGATGCACATTAGTTTTTCAGTTCCTATCAATCACATTCAACATAAACATAAAGATAGCTGAAGAGCCTGACCCTACTTTAGGAACTGATTGATATACACAGCTGCTAACTCAGGACACAGCTCTGGATGAATGCAAGATTGGTGCTCGTGGATCACTTTACAGGAGGGGTCCTTTATTAGGAAAATGTGGGCTAATTACAAGTAGAAACTACTCACTCATGAGGTTAAACTACCCAGGAGCTAACAAGATTATATTACTTGCTCACAGACCTTGCAAGAGTGTTTCCCCAAAGCAAAATCAGTAAGTTGTGGAATAGCTTCCTTCAAGCATTTTCAACTTACTTAAATGCAGATTATTCCCTTAAGGCCCATAAAATATCTTCTAGCCACAGATAGGAATTTTAATGAATAAATATAATGGTATGCCAAAAATTTGCATGTACTCTAATCCTCGTGTAGTCTATGATTTTATTTTGTAAACACTTTACTGTGGAATGAAATCTGAGTAATTTTGGTTGTTACTAAAATACTGTATATAAACAAAAAGAGTCAGAATAAGGCATTCTCAATGCAAGCTTGAAAAATGTACATTTTCATGCCCAGTGAAACTACCATTTCAATGTCTTAGAAGTAGTGGAATGTTTTGTTTTGTTTTGTTTTGTTTTTTTGCATGTAAATCCCCAAATACTTTTTGTTTTACAGATAAAAAAGCATTATTTCATACATCAGTTTAAAAGCATTGGTTTGTTATTTCCTTCCATTATGTCTGCGGAAGGACTATGAATGTGGAAGGAAACAGTTCAAAGAAACTCACAACATAGATATGACACCTCCTTCCAAAAAAAACAAACAAAATAGCATTTTGTTTCAAATGCCACCTAGGAACACTAGATAGATGAAGTATACACATTATGGTAGGTAGTTAATAATCCCCATGTTTTCACCTGCCAGTATTACTGCAAATTACACTGTTTCCATGACATGCCTAATGGAACAGTTTACTATTTTCATAAGCAGTCACATGCACTGAAGGTGGGATCGCCAGGCAGGGCCTGTGGCACCCCGAAGCAGAACCAGATAGGCCATGCTTACGAATCTCTCTTGCTGGATGACAAGGTAACTGGTGAATGAAATGACACATCTCCTCTGACATGAGCGAGCACCATCGACCTAAAGCATTCCTTCTGGAGCTGCTGCTGCCGCCACTTCCTGAGTGGGCTCCTCCGCGGGCTGGGTGTCGTGGCCAGCCAGGCTGTGGCTGGGCCTGTGGCTCTCGTGGGCACTGTGGCTGCTGGCACTGCCGAGACGTGTGGAGGCCACCACGGCTTTCACTGCGGCCTAGGAGAGAGGACCAAGCAAACATTCCTTAGGGGCATGGGCTGTCAGCACCGCAGCCTCAGCAAATGCAACTGCATCTAGTTTTCCTAGAATTGTCACCTTCTGGACTTCTGCCTGGGCCTAGGTGGGTTTAGAAGGCCACCTCGAATACTAGACTGAGGTTTAAAAGTGCTGCTTTTAAAAGGTTATGGTTTGAAATGAACACTGGTTGAAATACGGGGTGACAAAAACACAACTTTTTTTCCAGCGATACCTGCTGCTTTTTTTCCCCCCACTTTTTTTCTTTTTCTTTTTGTTTTCTCAGAAACTACTTCAGGTGTCTTATGTTGAATTTGGATGGGCAAAGAAGAAAGTCATCATCTTCTGTCATAATAATAACAACAACAGTGTTATCACTGATTATTCCATGAAAATTTCACAACAGACCACAATATTCATCACTGTTGCACTGTTACATATTCCAAGCACAGCATTGCAGAGCCCATGGGCAACTTCCAAAGTGTAGACATATAAAATACAGTTTGAGGATATGCTTTCATATCACATGAAATATCACAAAATAAAGACACATCTGAAGACAGTTATATTAGCCCTTGCCTTGAAGAGTTTTATTGCCTGAAAAAAAACCAGATATACAGAGATGAGGAAAAGAAATGCTAATTTCTGTGTGTGACAACTCAAGCTATTTTTGGCTTGGCAGCTTTTGTTTAGGCATCAAAGTGGGTCTGCAGGAAGAGATAAAGAACAGCAAGATTTGTGGATTCTTTGGAGAGGTAATCACACATATGCACACCAAAAAAAACCAACCTCACACACAACAAAGAAGCAGACAAAAAACTCTCACAAAGAAAAGAAAGGAAAAAAATAAGGTGTTAATGAAAAACAGACAACATATACATTGTCAAAAACAAAAGAATCAGCTACAAGAGATTATGAAAAAATACTATAAGGCATAAACCAAAGAAAGTGGCAAGAATTCTGAGACTAAATTTCTTAAGGGAAAAATCACGGACCTCCACATTAGTGGTGAGAGGACTTTGGAAACCTGATTACAGACAGAACAAGCGTATGATACTATAATGTCTAAATGATTCTATAATGTCTAAAGGCACTTTCAGTGTAATTTGCTTGTGTGATTAACACTAGTGGTGTTGTATATTTATGAAACAAATTCAACACAGCCTATGACAAACTGAATCGTGACTGAGACATTTAGAGTTACTCTTTAAAATTTGTCTGTACATAAAAAAAAGCCTGCTAATGGACTTTTATGTTGGGAAGGAGGAGATAATTACGTATTATTCTTGCTAACAAAACAATAGCTGAAGTGCGTACTCACTAATCTTGATGTCTGTTTTATTTTTATTTTTTTGACCAAGAATTAATTGTCTAAAAATTTACTGTTTCTTTTACAGATATATTTGCAGAAAAGTATTAACTCTACAAGAACTTCAACCAATCCTCTTAATAACTGGAGATTTGGTAATTTAATCTTTAACAGAGAAGCACTGAAGAAATTAACTTATAAAATGTGATAGTTTGTAATCACAAAAAGATAAATCAATTTACAGTAGGGGTCTAAATAAAATAAAATAAACTTCAAAAAATACCTCTGGTGTAAAAATATAAAGAAAAACAAAATCAAAATGTCACTGTAAATTATATCTACAATCTCTGAGAACTTTGTAAATGACAAAACAAATTTCTTTACCCTGTAGAGATTCTCTGCTACAGTTCTCTACTAAAAAAAATAAGGAAAGCCAAAGTTACATCTTGTTTTTTTGTGAATTATTTTTTTCTGTGGAATTTACTAAAGTTGTCAGTTAAGTTTCTTTTTACTCTTATTCCCCAAGGCAGCTTCATTGTAGCTGTTGCTGACAATTTCTGTGCTGAACTATCCCTGGAAGTGTCTCCTGAGCAGATGAAAATTTTTAAAAACTGAAAAATTGATTAGGGGAGAAGAAAGTTTCCTGATACTGTGTCAGTCGGGTGCCCAGTTGCCTGGTATTTGTACCTAAAGATGTTTCCCTGCTCCTTCCCATGGTAGATGTGTAGACTGGATGTTAAAGGAGCATCCTGGGGACACTTTATGAACCTACACATCTGAAATGCTGACTCTAGTTCGTACAGAAGGATTACTTAAATCTCCTTTTGTGTATTGATAGGTACGGGTAACTCAACATTGGTTAGGGATCAAAATATGCTTTAATAGACTACTTTTCTTCTAAATCCATGGATGCTCATTAAGAAATTACTCAGCATGTTGCTTTTTCAGGTCAGTATTCTAAGGATGCACTAGCAATACAGAAGTAAGAAAGGAAGAAAAGATGGAAAGTAAGAATTTTGTGAAAACTGCGTACATCCTCAGCAGTCCTGTTTGTGTATATATTATTTGTTTTGGCTTCAGTCATTCAAGGATGGTCAATCTTCATCAGACATCTTAAATAAAAATCTTCCCATAATACCATGGAATATAGTCCTCAAAAATGTTCAAGGTTTCTGCAAGACTATTAATTTAATTGCATGCTTTCATAGCCAAAACACAGACTATGAGCAGACACTTGCCTTAAGTTTACGCCGGGCATTAAATTCTTGAAGTTTCTTTTGTGCGTTGTCCATATGTGCAAAATTTATTGCCTTCCCTGTAACCCATGGGTGCTGCAAAGCCTGTAGAGTGGTGAGGCGTTTCTTGGGGTCTAAAACAATCAACTTTTTAACCTGCATCACAAGCAAGAAATACAGAAGACTGTCAACCTTGTTCTTAATTCAAATTTACCTAGTTTTGCATTTGGGGGCTCTGGTCTTGGTTTGGGTATCATCTTAGGAGAGACATTCTAAGAAACCAACAAGAATTTTCATTTGTGTCTTTGCAAGTATTTTGCTTCTGCCTTTTCTTTGTCCTCCATAAATAACATCTGGTTAAGACAGCTGCTAAGGGGGAAGAGAGAAGAGAAAGAATCAACTCGTTACCAACATATTAAGAGTATATACCAATGCAGATGACCTGTATCTATCATAGGCTCTTTCCTGTCTGAATTGTCACAAAAACCCTAAGATATTATCAAAATCTCTGAGCAGTGTCTCTACTTTTGGATTTGGACAATTTTTAAACTGTATTAGGAGGTTTAAATTATGTGTATGCAGCTTATGCAGATTTGTACCACGCAATCCCTGTCAGGTCACACAAAGGAAATGTTCCTTTCGGTCACTGTAAAACCTCATGTACACATTAAAAAAAAAGCACTGTACAAGTGTTTCTGTCTTAGCCCACTCTGAAATTAATGCTGTTTTCACCATTCCTTCTATTACCAAAGCCAGCAAACATAGATTTCTACAAATATGATGGTAGGATATTTTTGGGGAAAAGACGCTGTAAACATACCCCTGGGACTAGAGATGGTCCTACTGGATACAAAGTGTCAAGTCAATCAACATTCCATGGGTTTTATTGTATCTCTGGACAAGTGGTGTTTTAAAAAATGAAGAAATGTGAGGATGGCACACAGATGGCACTCTGCAGAGCCACACTTGCAGACTCCCTTGGAGCAGAGTGTGAGTGATGGCACAGGGTTCCTTTGCTCCTATGTGTCCAAGGGTGAGGGAAAACTTGCTTTAGGTTTCTCTGAAATCTCCCTACAAAGAGCTTCTAAAGAAAGCTGATGCTCTGAAGTGCATGAAGGAGAATAGGCATTGTGGTGAATACTGGTTGTGTCTCCAGTGAAGACCTTGACTTAAGCAAATCCATTTAACTAAACACTGAACTGCCTACAGCATGGGTTTTGAGAGTCATCATCCTTATCTACAATTTGCTACGCAATTCAAACCTTAAAATTTTAGCTTTACTTTACTAAAACATTATGGAACAGTTTGGACAAAAGTTTTACCTGCAGACTGCTGTTTATCTGGCAGTAAATAATATCTTTTTGGCCTTAGAAAAACTTCACATCTCATAAAACAACAAAAAAAGTACTTTGAACTTCTACAGTCCTTCCACTTCAAACTATCCTGCAGTACTTCACTAATACCAATGATGTAGTATTTTGTGACATGGTTTATATCTGGAACAGACCACTTTGGTTTTCAGTGCTAATGAAATAACTGAATTATGCAAGTTATTTTTGACAAAGGTTAGACTCAAGCATACCTATCTTTGCAGATCAGTGTCTCCTGGATCCAAATTACTTTATCCAGTAATAAAAGAATATGATACAGATAGCATGCCAGCCCTTGCATTTTGCTAATGGAACATATTTAAAAGTAGTCAGTCTTTCCTCACTTACTAAAAAAATCAACCTTAATGTACAGAAAAAGTATGTCAGAAAAATTAGTGCGGGGAAAATTTCATTCCTTTTTATAGTCTTCCCCAAAATTCAGGCTTGAAAACTGCACAAAAAGAAGGGCTTGTTTTTACATTCTCCTGAAGGTGTTTGCCTGGAATAGAGGAATGGTGAAATACTTCAGAGGTGGAAGGAAAGGCAGGCATACGTGAACACTGTGACAGCTGCCAACAATTTATGGCTTACTTCACAGAAAAACTTGAATATCCAAGTTCTGAGTGTGAAATTACAGCGCTGGACTAACAGGGGACATCAATAGCACCATAATGTAGCAAAGACAAGAGGAAACAATTATGAACAATTAATTAACCAATTATTCTGCTCACACCCCAAAATGGACTCTTTTTCAGTGGCAGAAATACTAAATACTCCAGTCTAATTTTTGCTTTACTTACTAAATCCTTGGCATTCAGAGACACATCATCCCACCAGGGGGACACAAAGTCATATTCACAGCTCAGGATTCTCTTAAACATATACTGATCTCCCCTTTCATCATAAAATGGTTCAAAGCCACAAAGTCTAAAAGGATAAAAAAGAAATTAATTTATCAAAGTTTAATTAGACTTGGGTTGTTACAAACAATTCGTGATAGTGTTTTTCCCTACTTTGTGTCTTGTAGATCACTTTAGGAAACCAGACCTGTATGTACTCATGAACTCTTAATTCTACAGAGCAGAGAGAAATGTGGTCATAAGTATTCTTAAATACTAGGAATGGCTTTTCTAATTGTAATTTTTCTATTTTCACCTGTGTTTAATTGGAACTAGTAAAACAGGATCATACAGCACTTATCAGAATCCCTGTAATTCTTGCCAGAGGAATAGGAATTAGCTGAGAAAACCCATCTTACATATGAAGTTAAAAGTTTTATATATCCATTTAGTACTGATTTTTAGTCATTTTCATCCCTGTACATTTCTTCATCTTGTCAGCCCCAATATGTAAGAATCTTTGGTAAGTTTTCATTATCAGCCCTCCTCTTTACTTAGGTAAACTACATAAAATCTAGAAGTCCTGTGATCTCACTAATGATTGCCTTTATCAATATATTGAATAATACACATCCCAGCAGAGATCTACACTGCTGGCCCCAGGGTAAACAGACTCATAGATGTGGTTTCCATTTATATAATGTCCTCCTTTATCGCTTCACTGCACTTTAATCACCCCTGCACACATAATCAAATTTTTTAAAGTGAATTTCCTATTCAGCCAGTGTGTGATCTGAGCTTATCTGCTCCTCTGCCTCCAGAAAATGCAACAAGCATTAAGGTGATGAGAGGAAAACAACAGCAGATAGTAAAGATCAAGACAGCAATAAATCTAGAAAAGCCTTACATTTTAACATGTTTTTGTATTTTTAAACAACAATGTGCTTACTGTTCTGAAAAAGAAGGCTGAGGTTCAAGGAATAAATGTGGTTTTGGGAGTGGTGCATGGCCATGGGTGAAACAGCTGCATCACATTCCTCTGCTGAAGAGGAGAAACCCCTCATTGCAAGCACATTCTGGGTACATTATTTTTCCAAGGCTGGCAGAGAGGTACTAAAACACAAGGATCCAGCCTCAGAACCTGCTTAAGCCTAGCTGTGGCTGTGCTGGAAGCCTCCTAAGTGAGCTCTCTGTTTTCAGTGTAACTCACCTATTGCTCCTATTAACAATTTCAATAAATATGCTGCTACTTAGAAATCCATTTCAGCGGACAGATTTTCTTTTTTGCTACATGCCAAAATAGATGAGTAAATCTAGAGGTATGATTTCCAATTAGATGAATTAAATCAATACAAAACCTGGTGGGGCTGCTCTTGATTTAATTTTATTTTGAAATAACATTTTATTATTGTGATTCACTTTAAATCAGTTACCTACAAATAAAGGAAAAGTCCATGTAAACATCTTAAAGAAAACTAAAAATGACCAGATGGTGTTCTGTGTCCTTTTAATTAACTTAGTGAAATAACACCTTTAAATTAAATCCATGCAATTTTGACTACAGACAAATCCTCTGTATTTGTTGACCACTGTCTGCATCTCAAACACGCAGAAGGATTTCTAAGCTGCTTTAGGAATGCAAAAGGACTGGTCCTCTTGACTTTTAAAATTATACCTGTGGCTTCCCTTGAATTATGACAGTTATCACCAATAGGTCTTTACATAATTTGCCTCAGAATAAACTGTTCTGTCAAAATGTGTGTCAGATTTTTAAATCAAACACTAAGTCCCTTTTGGTTAATAGCATGATAGTTTTATGCAGATCCTCTGTAACATGGTTTTTAACTCTTATATACACTCTATTTTGGGGGGATATACAGGAATCGTGGGGGGGGGTTGGTTGACTCTAAGTAAATGTGTTTCCTTTACTGAACTATGAGACTGAGATATGCAACATTTTCCTCTGGGCCCCAGGATTGATGACTTAGTTATTTTACATGTATCTTTCTGGTCTCAGTTTCTAATCCATCAGATATATTGATCCACAAAGCTTTACACAAAATAGAAGACTTTTAAATGTGGAGTACTCTTAAAGCTAAAGGGAAGACACAGCCAGGTGGATTTTTGCATGTCTTATTCTGGCAGATCAAATTTGATTTTGAGGTGGGAGTAGGAAAGGATTAGAAAGAGGAAGAATAGAAGAGTATCTATAGTCATGCAGCCCTAGGGCAGAAATTCACACACTTGAATTTGTGCGCATGCAGAGGTTTAGTGTGGCATGGGAGCATCCCCTGAAGAGCTAGAAGGTTTTGAGAGGCTGCATATAGAAAACACCACTCTAGATATTCAGACAGGAATTGTTTGGAGTTTAGTTGGAGCTTGCTTGCACTTGAAAACAAGTTCTGTGTAAGAAAGGCTCTTAGTTTGAAGTGCAACAACTTCACTAGGCCTTGAGTAACTAGGAAAGGCTGTAACTTAATCTAAGTGGCTTTGTAAAGGG
Organism: Thryothorus ludovicianus; assembly: GCA_013397245.1. NCBI lineage: Eukaryota > Metazoa > Chordata > Aves > Passeriformes > Certhiidae > Thryothorus > Thryothorus ludovicianus. Next base: position 113,345 of record VZTB01007081.1, read on the forward strand.
ACAACAAAAGTCACCTCTCCAGTCTTGGAGATCACCTCGCTGGCAAATTTCACATCTCTCTGTCATAAGTAGAAACCTTAGAAGTGGCAAGAAATGAGCACCTGACAGGCAATATTTGAGATGTGATCTTCAACACAAGGTCTGGATCTTGACAACCAGACCGTGACACAAAGATACATACATTTAAAAAGGAGCAAATAACAAAATGGCAAATAGGAATATGGTAGCCTATTATTTATAGATACCCAAAAGGAGACCTGTGAACTATTTGATGCTTATGTGCCTTATATTTATATATCCTTACATGGACTTTTAGTATAAATTCTAGAGAATATAATTCTTTCTTTGAAAAGATGAAAATAACATGTTATTGCACACTGGACATTGCAAGTAGTAGGGGAGGGATAATGGCCCACATGTATAAAATCCTCCATGTCTTTAAGGTACATTTTCTTCCCATAAAAGGCATTTAGAAGTGTTAGAAGTATTGTATATAACTACAGAAGCCACCTTAGCATTGTGATTGCCAAAGGTCTAAATTAAGTCTCATAATTATTCTCCCATATAGAAGAGAGTCAATACATCATATGCAATTTTCCTTTCTCAATAGTCTTCCTTTGAAAGATTCAATCAATAAAGTAATTACAGTTCCTACCAATTGAATCATGAATAAGACTTAGACACAAATACCTATTTAAACAAAAGTGTTTGGAACTTTGGTCTTTACTTGTTCACATTAAGTATGATTCTGAACAGATCTTGCTGCTGTTCAGGAAGAAGTGTTATATTTATCAGATATTTAAACAGTGTTTTGCCATGCTCCTCTAGAATTTGACTTACTTCAATACAGTTAAGAATATAATAATTAAGGTTCAAGATCTTGTGTTTTCCAATGGCACAGCTCATAGTGTCATGAAATCCTGTGGGTGCTAAAAAGTAGCACTGTCTGCACTTACAGGATGTAGGTGATAATCCCCAGAGACCACATGTCCACCTCAGGGCCATAGGCACATCCCTGTAGTATTTCTGGTGCTGTAGAAGACAAAACGCTTGTCAGTAAAACAAGTTGAGTGAAGAAAGTCACAAAATCACTTAAAATCCATGCACAGTCATGTCTTCTGTAAAAAGTTAAGACTGCCCATTTAAGCCCTTATTTAGTCAAATTATTCCCTTCACAGAATATAAAACAAGAGAAGTCATGCCCAAGCAGAACCAGAATACAACGAGAAATGTACTTTGGTTTCAAATTGCTTTTTACAGTTGTGAAAGGAACCACAGAAAGTTACAGATCCACTGGAGCTATAATGTGACCAAGAAGGTGGTGCTTTAACTTCAATATTTTACTTAGTGTTTGTATAAATATATCCCCAACAAAAATGGGGCCAATGAAAATCTCCATCCTTTATGGAATGCAGAGGCAAACACTGGAACCAAGAATGAGGAAAAGGCTGAGATGCCTACTTTGCCTCAGTCCTCAAGAGTAAGGCCTCTTTATCCTCAGGGAACCAGCCCCTGAGCTGGCAGACAGGGACAGAGAGCAGAACAGGCCTAGTGCAATCCAGGAGGAAGGAGGTAGTGACTTGCTGAGCCACTCATGGGTCCATGGGACTGGGGGCATTCATCCAAGGATGCTGAGAGAGCCAGAGAAGGAGCTTGCTGAGCTGCTCTGCATCACTGATCGTCAGTTCTATCTAACTGGGAAGGTCCTAGGTGATTTGGAGATTGGGTAATATGATGTCCTTCCACAACAGGGGCTGGAAAATGGATACAGGGAAGTACAGGCCTGGGAGCCAGACCTCAGTGACAGGGAAGATCATGGAGAAGATCATCTTGAGTGTGATCAGGAATTGCATGTCCTACCTGACCATCCTGATCTCCTTTCATGAGCAGGTGATCCACCTGGCAGATGAGGGGATGGCTGTGGATGTTGTATGTGGGGACACTATTAAAGGTTTTGTCACTGTCTCCCACGGCATTCTCCTGGAGAAACTGGCTGCTCATGGCTTTGACAGGTGTGGTGCCATTGGGTGAATAACTGTCTGGACATCTGGATCTTGGAGTGGTGATGAATGGAGTTACATCCAGCTGGTGGCTGGGTACATGTGGGTTGCCCCAGGGTCCAGTGTTGGCACCAGTCCTGCTTTACATCTTTATCCTGATCTGGATGAGGGGATGAAGGGCACCCTCAGTCAGTTTTCAGAAGACACCAAGTCAGGTGGGGATTAAGAAAGCTGTACAGATGGATGTGGACAGCCTGCATCCAAGAGACAAGGCTAATAGCGTGAGATTCAATGAGATTGAGTGTCAGTCCTGCCTTGGGTCATAACAATCCCCTGCACTGTTAAAGGCTGGGGATAGAGTGGCTGGAAAACTGCTGAGCAGGAAAGGACCTGGGGGCGCTGGCCAAGAGCAGTTGAACAAGAGCCAGCTGTGCGCAGGTGGCCAAGAAAGCCAAGGGCATCCTGGCCTTTGTCAGCAACAGTGGGGCAGTAACCATGCCCCCTGTTCTGGGCACTGGTAGGGTCACACCTCAAATATTGTGTCCAGTTTGGGGCCCTTTACAGCCAGGAGGACTTTGAGGGGCTGAAGCATGTCCAGAGAAAGACAATGAAACTGGTGAAGGTACAGAGAATAAATCCTAAGAGGAGAATCTGAGGAGGGTGTAAGTGTTCCGCCTGGAGGAAAGGAGTCTCAGGGAGTCTCTACAACTACCTGGATAGAGGTTGTAGTGAAGTGAAGGTTGGCTTCCTCTCCAATGCAACAATGATAGGTCAAGAGAAAATGGCTCAAGCCTCACCAGAGGAGGTTCAGGTTGGACTGTAGGAAGGATTTTCTCACAGAAAGGGTGGTTAAGCATCGGAACAGGCTGCCCATGGAGATGGTGGAGTCGTTATCCCTGGAGGTGTTCAAGAAACAACTAGACATGTTGTTAGTGCCATGGCTTAGTGAGCATGGTGGTTTTCAGTCAAAGGTTGGACTTAACAATCTTGGAGGTCTCTTCCAACCTTAATGGTCCTATGTGTCTATTTACTTGGCACTTTATTTAGGCTTTTTCTTTGATATTCTCTTCTAGTTGGAAGGAAAGACAGACCATTTCAGGCATTTGCTTCTGCTACAGTGAGGAGCAGACAGAAAGGCCGGGCACTTTGGAGGACTCCAACTCTGCAACAGTAAAGACAAGTCAATGTCTACCCAAGCAGCTTGACAGGCACAGCTTGAGGACCCTGGTCCCACTGGATCTGTGATGCACATGGGATGACTGCCACATTTCTGGAGAACATGTCTGGGCTGGCTGTACCTATGAGCATCAATGCAATCTTTTCCCCTTCCCACATTACACCTGCACAGCCATGAACAGAAGGGCTTTTAGTATTTTTTAAGATTTCCAAAAGTTTGTTTTGGTGATACATTGTCTGACACATTGCTATTAGTTTAGCCTGTAACAGACTAATCATGAATTACTGCTCTGCACTGGCTTGATTTTTTGTGCTACTCTCAGAAATCACTTATGCTCTTCTTGTTAAGTTCACTAAAGGAATAACATTGCATCAAAGCTCTCTGTAACCATCTTCTTGCCTTCAGTCCTCTACATCATTCTGCACATCCCAGGGACTATAGATTGTCAAGTCTTGATGCCAAAGTATTCAGATTCCAGTACATGTTTTTGTTGCTATGTCCTTTCTGGAGAAGCTGCTGGTAGATGGGTGGGCAGGATGTGGGAGCTGGCAGTCCGGAACAATCAATTATTCATAGTTTAATTTGCATTTCAACAGTATTTCTCCTGGGTTTCCTCCAATTCTGGAAAGTAATGCTTGAATATTTTCTAGGCACCAGGAATTCTGTGCAGTTAACTTGAACTGTAAATCAAGGATTGCTATAAGTGCATAACTATAGGCATAAAGTTCCTTTCTTCCCTTCTCTACAGAAATATTCAGCCTCAATCCTTCCCACCAAGTCAACATAACTCTGAGGGCTCTTCTACAGGAATAAGCCTTATTCTATTTTTATGTATACAAAGGTGGGCATAAAAAGGGCTAAGCAGTAACTCTGGATGTGTGGCATTGGTACTATAACTGTCACAAGAGAAGACAATCAGAACACTAATAGCTAAAATGTGAAATACAGTTTTATGAAATTAGGTTTTAAAAATTCCAGTTTTATGGAATTAGGTGCTGCTGTAAAGCAGACTTAGTACGTATGTGTGCTTTGCAGGCAATGTCATACATGTCCAGGTAATGGACAATGGCAATGTCACCTGAATTGCATTACCAGCTGTTCTACAAATAACAGAGTGATCTCATGATCTTCTTCAGAGTCCTCTTTCCTTTGACTCTACAGTTATAAAAGCAAATATAAGTAACAAAACAACATACCACAGTACCCTGGAGTTCCACAAACTGTCTTCATGGTTACATGATCTTCCACAATCTTGGAAAGTCCAAAGTCAGCTGTTTGGGAATATTAGTGTTCTTATTCCTTGTAGTAATGTGGGCCTTTATGTTGTATATGCAGTTAAATAAACACTTATATGTTACATGAATAGTATTGACATTTTCATAGGTAAGCATTGATTTAATGAATCTACCCATTCTGCAATCCGGAAGCAAAATTTGCTGCACAAATGAGTATTCCTGGTTCTTGCTTGACAAAAATGTAGCTTGTATTTTATTCTGAAAACTGCACAGAGCCAATACAGTGGGAAGCCTAATGGCATACAAGCAGAGATCTAGAAATATGTTTTAGGTTTATATTCAGTTTCCACTCTGTGAATAATCCAATAAAACTATCAGAACTATTTTAGGTTTCTTTTTTAGTCAAGGGTCAGAGTATGTAGTCTCTGCAAGACAAAATCCCAGTATTTTGATAAAAGGCTTCTAGGGGCATAAAGACGGTGACAGAAGAAGTATTGATCATACTTTCTCCAGTGTTTCCACCCTGAATTACTATTCACAGAGCAAGGGCCTTTGTGACAATACACACTATACTTGCATGACTCCTTTACACAAATCATAAAAATTGAAGTGTTCACAACTCTTTTTTTCACCAAGAATAAACTGAGTTTATTCAAATTCCAGCTTAGGTGATGAAAACCACCTTTGCCTTAAAAGTGCAAAATAAAAGTACTTGATTTTATTTTGTTAGACTGAGTATAAAAGGGAATGTTTTGACTCAAGATCAGGATAAAATAGGCCACTTGTTCCTAAATGACTGCATATCCTTTCTGCATTATTATTTATCCAATTAGAAATACAGTTTACTTTATAAATACAGCCACTCATAAACTGGATTTCAATTTAAACAAAGCAATGAGCATACCAGGAAGATGAAGGGCCATGGCATTTAGGAAATGCTTCAAAAGCCCTACACACTCGTGACATCAAACTAAAAATTGCATTAAATTATCAAGTTTAGAGCCTTTCCAGGAAAGAAAAGAAGTAGGATAAGATATAAAATAAGATACCATCACCCTGAGAACCAAGACATTCCAAGAAATTTATGCCAAATTTCTTGAGGCCAGTTCATGGAAATTTGACTCCAGAAACCCATGACAAACACCATCTTGATGAGAGTGGAAACATTCACTCCTAAGGGAGCCCCAGGTGGTATTTTCAAACTCAGAAGGGTTGCACAAATGCTTCTTGTTGCTCAAGCAAATACTAGGAATGTCCAAAATTTTTGGAGGTCATATGTTGGGAAGGATGAAACAAGAAAGCTTTGTAAATATGATTGCCTCATGGAAGACTTTAAGAATGTGAAAACTGTAAGCGAGATTGAAATGAAGGCAACCTTTGACATACCAAAACCCTAGTTGTTGAACATCTGAAAAGCTGGTATGTCTGGCTGAGAATAATCCCCTCTTGTTTAGATAAGCAAGACCCTCTGCTTGCTGATAAGTATGGTAATGTAAGGATTCTTATAGGCTGTATGTAAATGCCATAGAATTTGTATCTTGTAATAGTGGAAATTAGAATATTCAACATAGAAGAGGATTTATTGCATTGTAACAAGAACCTCACTCTCTTACTCTCTTTTTCTTACTCTTTTCCTGCTCTCTTTCTCTTACTCTTACTCTCTTACGCTTTTCCTCTGACTCTCTTACGCTCTTCTTTTTACTCTCTTGCTCTGATTCCTGCCTTTCCTTGCTCTCTTGCTCCTGCTCTTATCTTCTCCTCTCTCTTGCTCCTCAGTCCTTTGTTCTCCCCCACCTGGGCCTACTCTGAGCTGCAGCTAGCAGCTCTAAGCAGGGTCCTAGCTTGCACCCATGCCTTTTGTAATAAAAACCAAGTTCTAGGGCACAGCTTCAGAGATCTCTCGTCTCCGTCCGACGTCCCATTCACCGGGCACACAACAGTCTCCTACAGTCATACACTTTGGAAGTGTCTGCCATCTCCAACAGAACTGCATTCCTGGTCAGGAGAGCCTTGTCCCTTCTCACCCCCACTGTGGTGCTGACCGTGCTTCAGAGAATTTCCCTGCCTTCTTTGCAAAGATCTCTCTATGTCCCTCAAATCTGCCTTCAAAACAGAAATCAGCCTTGTTCAGTTTGCTTTCTTCCACTTATCTGCACATTTTTATTTTCACACCAATGTATCTTTCCTCTTAAGGTACTAGTTTAAAAAAAAGGGACATGGAAGTGATGCACAGAACTTCGTGCTATTCTCATGATCCTTCTTGTTCCCAGTGGTTTAATCTCTGCCATGTTCTGCATGATTTTGGCTAGAAATTCTCTAAGCAAGCATCTATTTTTGCCTTGGTTTTGGAATCATCATATACAGCTGTGCTGCTGAAGTAATATGCTGTTCATTAAGCACTGGCTTCAGATAGGATGATCGTGAGTTGCATGTATTCCAAACATCAGTTAGCACATATTACTGATGCAAAGGCATCAGGGAAGGACACATTTAATGCTGCTCACCTATTTTTAATGGTGCATCTGGTGCTGGTGTTGCATAGAGTAGATTTTCTGGCTTCAAGTCTCTATGCACAATCCCATTTGCGTGCAGATACTAAAAAAGAGGAAGTCAAAGCATGTAAGTGAGAATGGTCAAGCATTAATTGACATCTTTCTAATTCTCTGTAGAAGCAGATTAATATTTGCTGTGTGTGACGCAGAGTTACTTCACTAATTTTCATCAGCTTTTTTCTCTGCAAATTTGCTCAGTGTAGGATCCTTGGATTCATACTGTAATCTGAATAGGAAAATAAAATTTGGAAAGGCAAAGACAGCATCACTTTTATTTGGGAACAAAAACATGTTAGAAAGTATCCTTGAATTTTAATACAGCAGTAACTCCTAAGAAGCAATATAATAGATGATGAAATGCCAGTCTGGCTCAGAGGAAGGTAGTTTCTGCACAACATTCTGAAAGACAGGAAAATGGTCATGTACCTATTAAACAATTAAATAGATGTATCTGAGTAGAAATGATGTAGTAGGAGTTCTGGGCCAACTACAAAATGCTTGGGGTGCCTTGGTGCAGATTTCTTACAAGTTTTAAAACCACTCAGTTGCAAAGTCCCAAAAATCTGTCTGCCTTGCTAAAGCACAAGCAGTACATACAAATCCACTCACCATTGAATTCCTGCCTTGCACTAAGAAAGAATTTTCTAGAAAATATGTCTGCCACTTATACTGCTATGGACAGAAGTAGGAAAAAATGTAATATACAACACACTGATAGACAAAAAAAGGACAAACTAGCGAGAGAAAATCTGTTTTTCTTGTTGATAAAATATTCATACAAAACTCTGAAGTCATACAAGAGAAATGCTGAAGGGTAGAATCCCATTATGTTATTCAAAAGTTTCATGTTCTACATTGATACGTGATGCATTTTAGCAGCATCTCTCTCAGCTGTGTTTTCACTACCAGAAAAACCCAGTGCATATTTATGCAGGAAATGACAAATGGTTGAATATTCAACTAGACAACACAGCTATAATGTACACTTCAGTTAGCATCTCAGGTGAATTCTTGACTGTGTATCTCATTGTAATTTTAGTTCTTCTAAATTGCCAGTGATTAAATAACATTAAGGAGGAATACATTGCTCTGTCCTTGGGCATTGTTTTAGTGACAATGTGTGCTTTTCACATGTGTTTTTCTCACAATGCAGTAAGTGTTTTTTATTGACTTTCTCTGCAATTCTAAAGTCACAGGATTTTTCCTAATGTGGCTTTTAGAAATCAGCCAAAGACTCTCACCTTACTTCACAGTGAAATTTAAGTTTTCCAGTTGTTTTCCACAGTGAGACGACTAATCAATTATCCAAGGTAAAAAAAAGCCAACAACATATCAAAACTGTTGGATTGTACACTGCTACATTTTATGCAGCCACATCTGCATGGCTGCAAACAATGATTGTCCACCCTGAATAAAAATATGTATTCATCATGCCGGATATAACTGTAGCTGTGGTGCTCCCACAGCATAGCAATGATGTGTTTGACATGCAGAGGTGATAGCGGCCCACAGGGAGTGGACAGAAAAAGATGTCTGAACTGATTTGTGTTCATGTACTGCAAATCAGATTAGCTGCAGAGAAGGATCAGACATTTTATGATCACTCAATGGAAAACAGACACTTTCAATTCATCTGCACAAAAAATCCTTGACCAAATTTGTGCAGTGCAATGTTCCAGCCAAGTCTGCTGTCTTTTAGTGGGTGTTTTTTAACATATGCTCATAATCCTAAAAACATTTTATGCTCTGAGACTGAAAACATAGAAATTTTTTTCTCTTTTCATTAACACATTTTTGTGGGAGGTAATTTTGGGAAAAACTTTAGGAGAAGCTATTCAATTTTTCCTCTTTTTTAAGTAGTCATAAAATGAGACTGGCCTGTGGAGCTCCTTCTCAGACACAGCATAAACCATAATTGGGAATATCGGCTAACCACACTTGTGCCCCATAACTGACAGACTTTTTAACCAATTTGTATTGTATTTGGAGTGTGAATTGTTTTTTTTTGTTACAAACTCATGAAATCTCAAGTAGGAAAATATCCCTCCTCTGCCTAGCCCACCATTTGCATAAAACTCACACATGGGGGTGCCCAACCAACAAAAATTGCCTCCATAGCTTTACTCATGCCTTTCAAAGAGTCGCTGCAATAAGCCATAATACCTGCACCTACTCCCTTGCCACCACACCTCCCCTTATCTTCCCAGAATTCCTGCCCAGATATAGTAACTCCTCTGTCATCTCTCTGCAGACTACATAAATCCTGCTGTGGTAACACCTTAAAATCAGTCCTTGCAGCTCTTTCTTGTCTCTCTCATTGTTTCTCCTGCTTGACTTTGTATTTGGGCTGGGTCAGGACATGCACATGGCCAAGGTTTTGCCAATAGGGTCAATAGTTTTGTTGTGAACTAGCAGACAGAAGGGCAACATGGATAAAAAAACCCCATAACCAACCCAACAAGAAACCCCCAGTGGTTTTATGGGTATGGATACCCAGTTCTTCACAGAACTACTAGCTAAGTATGTGGATCCCCAGCCCTCTGAGGGCTGGCTAGACAGCTGGCTGGACTTTTGTAAATGGTGTCTGCCTCCAAACAGTCTTGTTAATAAAAGTCCCTAGCAGATGTGGTGACCTCCTGTCTTCCAGCCTGAGCCACCAGTCAGTCACTGAGAGCATTTCCTGCTCCACGATCCCCTTGCAACACTGTCCTTTTTCAGCACTGGTCCCATACAAAGTAGATACCCTGAGACTGACGTGTTTCCAAATTTTTATCAGTCCCACACTCCCCATGTAGCATTAGAGCTCCAGGTATTGACAGGACTACTAACTGGTCTTGTATAAATACGAGCAGTATGAGCTAAAATATCTTGGCTTAAAAAGAGATTCAGTTAAATTAGCATCATCCACTTTCTATAACATTTATTGCAATTTGAATGTACTGTATTTTGATTGCTCTCGCTTTATTTCTCATATACTGATTTTAATAAAAATTATGTTCCTTTGCGTAACTTCAAAGACTTACCCAGTTTGTAGTACAGAGCTGGGCATTGTGCACTGCCATTGTAAGATTGATGCTTTATTATGTATATTCTATGTCTCTTAATGACAGTTACGTGATCAAACATATGTTTTGTGAGAGGATCTGGGCGGAGATGCCAGAACTCATTTTATGAGCCTGGGCACTACTGAATTACATCACTTTTCCCACATAAAAGACATGGATAAGACTTGGAAAATATTTCGTTTCTATGGCTGGATGTAGAGTTTGTAAATGCGTAGCACTGCAGAACAGTTTGACATAGCATGCACATTAAAATGTGATCATGATGTGGTACTCTCACTGTAGCTAAAATACTCAGTTTTCACTTTCTTCAGATTTTCAATAGAGAATGACAGCCAATAATAAACCACAAAGACCTCTCAGGTAATCTGCGAGAAAAGTTTTACAACAAAATTGAGTAGTACAGTTTTATTACTCTTTGATAAACTTTGAGGTCAGACTCATCATGACATTAGGTCATGCTGAATCTGACATATAGGCCCTTCTCTGCAGGGCTTGCTTAAAATGAAGGCAGTCCTCATCTTGGCCTTTACTCCTGGGGTACACAACAGGAATTCATGACTGAACAATTTCCATTACTTTAATTATGACAACACAGAAAGACTTTTTTCTCTTTTTTTCCCTTTCCCTGTAGTCTTTTTCTTTTTCCAAAAACCTCTCATTCTGCCACAAAAAGTTTATTTTGTTCTTTGTTCTTTAGTAATTCAGGTACCTATCTAACTTGAAAGATTTTATGACAAAAAGACAAATGTAATCTGCTAAAAACTCTGGCACTATATCTTAATTTTATTTATGGTACCCAATACACAGAACTGTAGAAAAGTAGGACTATAATGAACCTGAATCATCCATTCCTCTCTATGCTCCTTGGCAGCAACAATTACACCTACAACAGTTGTTTGTTCAATTTATTCCTGCAGACCTCTGCTGTTAGAGACTCTACAATTTCCCCAAGCAATTTATTACAGGGCTGTGCTTTCCTGACTGTTATAAAGTTCTTCCCTGCAGATCGCCTGGATTTTGACAATAGCAGATGAAGCCCATTGCTTTCTTTCCTATATATGCAAAAGGCAGAAAGTAGACTATATCCTTTTTTTGCAAGAGACTTTTGCATACTTGTGTCTTGGTGTGGCGCTGTTCATTTCAACCAATGAGACTGCTGCGTTTTTTTGTAAAGACACATTCTTTGAAACATAAGAAGAAACCGGAGGAAGGGGCGAGCTCACTTCGCTTCCAGCCTCAGAGGGCGGCGGGGCCCGGCTGGGCTCGGCTAGGCCCGGGGCCGGCCCTGCCCGGGGTGGC
>VZTB01007081.1:133813-181510 GCA_013397245.1 Thryothorus ludovicianus
ACTGTGGAGAGGGAAAAAAAACCTCCTCTTCAGAAGTTTTGATCAGTAAACTTCATGCACCAGTCATGGAGGAGAACACATCTGGATTTCAGTGATGTATCTAATATTATCTCAGATGTCTTACTGGCCTTGCTGATGGTTGCAACAACAGAAATAGAGATCAGTAGGAGAAAGTAGGATCACAAAGCAAGGAAAGCACTTGGTATTGAGAAACCACTTCTGGAAAATGGGGGATCAATGAAGGAGTGGAGAGGCTGTTGTTTGATGAGACAAATTTGCCCTGTTCAGCAATGTAAAGAAGAAGTTTGAAGGAGGATTTGACCACCCTCTACAAGTACATAACAATAAACACAAGACAGGGTGGAAGGAACAGGCTTTAGCTGTTCTTGGCACAAAATGCCTATTCTTGGCACAAAAAAACCAACCAGAAAGTAGCTATGAATATTTTTAGGCCAGAAATGAGAAAAAGGCTCCTCACTGTGAAAGTCACAAGTATTCAGGGCAACCTTCCAGGAGGAGTGTGTGTGGGTGAAACCATGATCTGCTTCTAAGGTGATGACAAGTACAGCTGTAAAGAAGACTACGTGCTATGTTGCTGGGTTTGCATGGCAAGGTTTTGGATGCAAGGTTTTGGACTATAGGGATGGCTTCTGTGAGGAGCTGCCAGAAACATCCCCTCTGTCCAATGGAGCCAATTCCAGCTGGCTCCAAGACGTACCCAATGTTGACCATCAGCAACAGGGGCAGCAACTCTGAGGTAAGGTATTTAAGAAGAGGAAAAATTTCCCTCACCACAACAACAGCAGTTCAAGAAGAGAAGTGAGAATATTTTCTCTTTATCACACAGTGATTTAATTGATAATAAATTAAACTAATTTCCCAAAGTTGAGTCTGCATTGCCTGTGATGGAAGTTGCTGCCCATCTGAGGTAGGGAGGGGTAGAACAGCTTAGGTGGGCATCTGTCATCCATCCAGGCTCAAGCCCCACATACAGCTTTTTTAATGGATTTTAGTTGCAGTTTTTGGTGACTTCTATGTGTTGTGCTAATTAGCAGAAATAGGATTTGATGCACAGGGTATCTGACTCTGTGCATCAAATCCTATTTCTTGGGTAAGAGCTGGCTGCAAACCTTTGTGCAGCTGGGCTGGGGAAGGACACACAGGCTGAAAGTAAGAAGGTCGAAAGGGAAACAATGACCAAGGAGTACTTTATTTCATTGATCAACTGGAAATGACAACTACATCACTAAGTATTGATCTCAACTCAATGCTTACTAGGGTGAGCATCACACTGAGAATGATCTCTGTTCAACCAAAGCCCCAGTACACAAAACACTGCAGACAAGTAAGAGGAGGTGACTTTTGTGCCTAGTCGGTGATGCACTGTAAGAAGTTCAGATGAGGAATGTCTTCTGTCAGGTAAGAACAACTCAAGTGGCTAACATGTCAAAGGGAAATGATTTAATGGGCTGCTTAGCTCCAGTTAAAGATGGAATGTGATGCAGAGATGGTGTAGCTCTGAAATTGTGATGGAAAGGAAAAGTACTGCTGGAAATCACATCTTTTAATCTATGAGGCTCAGACAAAATTGGCAAACATATGTTTTACTGACACTTTTGTCAAACACCAAAGATAGCACTGCAGACTATGAGGTTGAGCTTCTACACAGTCTTGCCTGTGATGAGGTCTCCTGTTTATGTGCATTCTTTTGCTTAGGTTTTTAATATTTACTTATGTTGATTTCTGAGTAATTATCATCCTTCAATTTAGCCAACATAATCCTGCTAATAGATTGCCTATAACCCATCTTTGCTTCCATTGCCGTTTGTTTTTTTTTTTTAAAAACTGCTTTCAAGGTACCTTATATTTCTTCTCTCTCCAGTTCTTCATTCCACAGGGCTAAATAGTTCTGCTTGTATCTTCTTGCTCATTTGAAGGTCTGTCCCTCTTCTGTATTATCACACTCTTTCTTTTAGACATTCAACCTCCTTCTGCTAAGGTCTCTCTCACCCCCTTGCCCTGCTTCTCTTACCCAGATACTCCAAGATCTGTGTTAAGCACCAGCCTTTATCCACATTTATGCATCTTCTAGCATCCTGACAGCATGTCCTGTAGTACATGCAGCTCTGCTGTTTTCCTCACACAGCAAATATAACCAGTACCATAAGACCTCTCTAGAGATGGACCACATCCGGTATTGGCAAGTCCACATGAATCTGTAATATACCAACTTCCCAGACAGCAGTGATCATTCCTACTTCTGGACACCTATATAGAGTTGTTGAGCTCACAGGTGAGGAGTTGTCAGCTGGAAATGCAAGAGGAAGAGAGATGCTTAGGTGTATTTATACATCACAAGATGTGCTGTGAGTATATCCTAGATGCACAGGGTGAAATCCTGGAGTTATGTCATTTTTGCAACAGACAATTGCAGTCCTGGGATGGAGGGGGGAAGATATTGTCATGGAGAGAGGTGCTGCTACACAAGACTCTGGTTTAGACCAGATGCCAAAATAGGCTGATGATGCTAGCATATGCTGTAACATTTAACTTATATAGTGATACTTTTCAGGATGAAAAAACAAGTATTGAATTTTGGAGAACATGAAAATACTCATTTTGCAAAGGAAGATTAATAAGTGAGATGCAGTATTTACATATATAAGCTGAAACGTGTAAAGGTAAGGTCTATGTGAGTGATCAGGGGAATTTGTTTAATTTTTGATTAATTTTACCTTGAGTATGGGTGCCTGAAATATGAGACTGGAGTTTTCCCAGGACAGGTTGCAATCAGGTTGAGACTTGCTAATAAGAAATCTGTTAAACTGAAATCCACTTTCTTATGAGCAGAGATTAAACATATGGGTTTATTTGGCTTAATAATAGCTGTGGGCTGTGAGAGGAAACAAATGCTGTCTGTCAAGACAAGAATGGAAAAGATGGAAAGAGAAATGACAACTCACAGCTGTTACTTAATCACTGAGATCAAAGGAGGTGTCCAACAGGAAGGCAGTAGCAAAAAGCTGACTGGTCTCATGATCATGGCTCTGTGAAAAGATACATCTACCATGGGAATACCACAAAACCTAGAAACTATGGAGACAATGGAAAAAAAGAGTTGAATTTAAGATTTGAAGACTCTTCCAAGGGTCCAAAAGTGAACACACCTATGAAGGCAAGGAAGCTTTTTCCAAACTGTGGAGTCAACAAGACCAAATTAATGGCTGTGTTTACTCCAAGCATTGACGATCTCCATGGATGGAGAATTTAATCACAGTAAAATCTCTACTTCTGTGTAATACATGCCTGTTTTTCAGTATAGAATGTATTATTTTTCCCCTGCTAAATCAGTGAAAAAAATCTTTAGGGCTTCAGCTGCTGCAGTTGATGTTCAGCTTTTTTGAACATGTAAAGGTGACAGTAATAGTATTTAGACAAATATTATTGTAAAAAGTCAGAGCAGTTTCATATAAACCAATGTTGTTTCCAAAGGAGGAAACAGAAACTCTAAAGCACACCATCAAACATATTATTTATGAGGAATAGATAAAAAATGTTATGAAAATGCCAATATTTTCCACCATTAAAATGAATTCACTGCACCTACTTCTTTGACAAACCCATTTATCTAAACTGTCACTCTGCTGAAGCTATCTCATCCCAGGTTTTGGAAGATTTTATCGCAGAATTGTAATAGTATGCATGTAAATTATGAGCAAATGCTAGTATTTTCCACACAAAAAAGAATTACCACATAGCCTACAGAGAGCAGGGAACGTAAAGTTACAGACTATCACATTGCATGGATGACTGTATGCATATGAATGTATACCAGCACATTGTATAAGAACTGAACCTATCCAGACACATTTTCTTTAGAAGAAAGCAAGTGCATTTAACCTGAAACACTTTGGTGCAAAAATAAGAATGTGCATTTCAGCAGCATCACTTCCATGTGGGGCTGTGCATTTGTACCTGTTGCTGCCCATAAATCCCCGCTAAAATTGAGGGACAACACCCTCACCCTTGACCAGGATTTTAAGGCCAAGTTTGGAGAGCTGTGATCATCCTGGAAGGAGGGAGCAGATAGCTGGCTGCCTACCACATGGCTGGGGCAGGCAGAGTTACAAAAGCAAAGGGAAAGATCATGCAATAATATTTACTGTGACTGCCAGGAAAGTATTACATTATACCTCCTTTCTTCTGAAATGACTCTTATTAAAAAATATTCTGAAAAAAGAGAAGTAAAATTATTTCAGCTGAGGCTTTATTTGTTCTTATTTTGCTGGTGAAAGAACATATAAGTTTTTAGTACCCTATTCCTTCCCTTTGCCTAGCCTTCATGAAATCAAGAAGGATTGATTCTGGAGGTATGATTACTCACTGTCAACTAAACATGCAAAAGTGAGTTAAAAAATCTGAGAAGAAATGTGTTTTTTTAGGAAAAAAATCTTGCCAAAATCAAAATATTTTAAAATTCAGGTCAGGACATGACCTGCAATCTGTAGTCTGATGGGCTTCAGTCTTTGGGATGGTTCTACCTGCTTCAGCCAATGCCTAGCAGTGCACAACATCTGAGGCTATACATACCGCATCTTAGAGACTGAATACACTTTGGCGTGTACATTTAAATGTGTGACTCTGTGACATCTCAGTCACTTCCTCAAGATAAGCCACTTCTTTTCAAGAGAAATGCCAAAAATTCTGAACCCTGAAAAACTAAAAAAAAAAAAANGGCTTTCATTTTGGCAACCAAGAAGACTGTATTTTTGTAAATGGCTGAAGACCACTGTTTATTTTTTTCCAGTCACATCTGAAGACACCATTTCGTTTGCTTAAAGAACTCCTTCTTTTCAAGGCAAATCCTGGATAAAAAAACTGTTGCAATGGTGGCTCAAAGCAGAAATGCACCAGTTTCTCTTCTTCTCCATCAAACAATAAAGCACAACTGAGGCTCCAAGCAACCCTCCCTGCTCCAAGCTAGGCAGCATGCATGACTGCTATTTCCAGTGCCTGGACCCTCCTTCTGAAGAGGGCAAAGCCACCCCAGACAGACCGAGAAGAGGGCAATGGAATGCTATAGAGCATCTGTTCAGTGACACTTCAGTTTTGCAACAAGGGTGTGTGCACCCTTTTTGTAGAGTGGTGTATTTTCCAGCCTCAGAAAGTGTAACTCAACATAGCCTCCACTCTTTTTATCCAGGTTTGATGCTGGATTTATTCCAGTGTGTCTATGTACCATCTCACAGCACACCCTTTTTCTAATAGTCTATTCCTCTTTATGTTGAAATCAGGTAAGAAAGCTTAATAAAAGCCAAACAAACAATATTTAAAATTTTTTTTTTCTAAAATTCTATTTTAGTTGACTGCATTTATTTTACAGTCAGAATGCTTTGGTCTGAGCAGGCTTGTTTGGAATACAAACCACAGCTATACCACAAAATTCATTTAAGAGTTTTCTAAGTTAATTAAAACCTAAGTTCTTTACTTTCAAAGTATTGATTCCTCAAGAACAGAACAAGCCCACTAGTGTTATCAACAATATCTGCAGATAAGTTTATCTACCTGTTACACTGAACACACTACCTATTAGAATGACCATTCAACTATTGTTTGTTAGCCATGTTTCCCTGCTTAGACAGCCCCTCCCCAGAATTAACCCAAAATGCAGAGGAAACAGCATAGGAGGATTTATGACAGATCACAAGGAAGAATGTCCATGCCAAGTTCAAAGTCACTTTCTAAATGGTTGGAATAAAATGATGCGTCTGAATGAAAATGCAATGGCACTTAGAAATTAATTTCTGCCTAAGGGCAATGCCAATCATGGTTATTACTTTTTTTAAAGAAACAGACTCTGTGGCTTGAGTGATTCTAAGCAGTGAGGCTCTCCATTCAAAGCAAATATCATCAGGACTGGAAGTCAGCCAGGGGTTGAACCTCTTGAAATTATATAAAATCCATGCAAATCAGTAAAGAAAGGCAAAAATCTCTCACTTTACAGAATATAACCTTCCTCCTAAATTAGGAAGCATATAGATTATATTTTTCTGGCACAGATATTAGGAAAAGAGGATTTCAGAACTATCTCAACACATTCTCTGACATTCTGTGGTCACTGTACATTAGTAATTCATAATTTAGAGGAATCAGTTGCTCATTCTGGTAAGGTCCCACATGTCCATGCCATTACAGAAACAGCAATCCTTTAATATAATTATCATGAAATATTATATACAATTACCTCCATTGCCAAATATTGTACAGATCTTACTTGAATATTTCACTCTTTTGTGTTTGACAGAAATTTTGCATATTTAAGTTTAAAATTCAGAGTAAATCAAAATTGATATCAGATGAAGAAACTATAGCATGCCAGATGCTATAATTTATTCTCAAATCTCATGAGATTAGCTGCTGTGCGAATCCAAATAACCTTAGGCACCTATACCTGCATTGGAAGGGAAGGACAGCAGGCACAGAGCTACATTCAGTTTTGTTTCAGCAGAAAACTTTGCATCCAGGGAGGGGGACAGAGATGGATTCTTGACCTACCAACGCTGCAGACATGTTTCTTTGTAACTCGCTACTGCTATGCTGGGCACTGTGAGGAAGGCACCAGACATTTAAGAACTGTAGAGCATTTATGGCCTCCCACCTTTCATTCTTCTGCATTTATTGATCAACCCAAAAGCACCAATGAAGCTATCACTAGACAGGATTGCAGGAGGAATGACACAGAAGGTCCCAGTGGTCTCTGACATCCCCCAAAAAGAGTAGTGAAGGATTCTATCTCCTTGTCCCTCCAGAAGATAACGTCCTTCCCCACATGCAACTTAGAGCTCAGAATACTGACAAAATACAAACTACTTTTTCTAATCAGAAAAAAATTGTGGGCTCCATGTGAGCACTGCAATGGTAACAAATCAAGATCATGCAGCAGCAGCAAGAACAAGAACAAGAAACAGAGTCAAGAAGGCCAGTGATGAACACATCTGCAGCCCCTGCTGGAAGGGGCACACGCCCTGCTGGGTACACATGCTTTTCATTCAACATTTTTGATGAGCAAGCTCTTATGGGGTCTTAAGGGTCTCATGTTCGAAGTGTTGCCAGTCTCTTTTCATCATTTCTGCCTGCAGATGAGAATTTTTATAGGTGCTGTGTCAGAGATCATTTTAGCTAATCTATATGGAAGGGCTGTGATGAAGGGGTTTGTTCTTGTGGTAATTGGTCGGAGGTCCATAGGGAAGCCTAATGACCAACCTTATTTTTCTGGGGTCATTCCTTTTTATATGTCCTAAGTTGCATGAAAGCATTTCAGCCAAAGGCCCTTGCCTTTGCCTGCAACACATTGGGCACAGCTCAAGCAAAACTCAGCACTCCAAGGTATATAGTTAGTGTTTGAAAAGAATAGCCCAATGAATTACTTCTTTTCTTTTGCTTAGCTGTGCCTTACCATAATAAATAACATAATTTTCTTTGCCTAGATCACAGACACCAGCCCTGTGACTTTAAGCATATCAATCAAATTGAAAACTGACAGAAAGCTATGAACTGGTCCATGACTTTTCATTATTTAGATACATTAGTCTGTATTTCATGCAGAAAGCAAACAATTCTAAGAAACAATAAAGAGAAAAGGTCACGGAAAATAAAGTCCAGGAAGAACAGTAAGTAAAATAATAAAGGATGAATAATTTACTTTCAAAGAGCCACATGTCCATTCTGTGTAACATCATATAGAGTACCTCAAACCTGAAGAGTGACAGCACTTCATGAACCTTTACTTTCAATACATTAAAGGCTTTCTGGGGAAGACAATGTCATCTGAGATACAGATCTAAATCCAGGTACCTCTGGCATTTGTTTTTTGGAGAATCTGGCACTGGCTGGAGCATGGGGAGCTGTGCAGCCCAGCTGTACTCTGTCTTGCACATCTCTGTGGTAGTGGGGACATGGGAGTAGAGGCCAGCCTGCCAATGCCAGTCTGCTGCCCATCATCTCCAAAGCCTGAAGTGTCATGTGAGCCACAGAACACAGGAGCACCATGGAACAGTCCCAGTGTGTGAACCTGAACTCAGATTACTGGGTTACCTGCAACAGATCTCAAAAAGACCTGCAAATAGACATGTTTTGCTGGCTATTTCAATTTCTATTTACCAACCACTTCTCATGCAGCAATGTTGACCCAACTATATCAATCTTCTTATTATCTTATCCAATAGTTTGGAAAGTATATGTTATTTAAGCAGTTATTTCTTTATTATCACTAAGACACAACTACCAAAATATTTTGCGCATTCCTGAATCACGTGCTCAGAGATAACTGCTTCAGTCTGCTGCTTCCTTAGGATTAGCGGAGATGGGGAAAATGCAGCAAATCTGGAAAGGAAGAAGGTCTATACCTGACTAAATAGAGGATCCTTCACAGACTCCTACTTTGAATCTGAGTTTAAGAAAGTGGCACCTGGAACACCTCCTTTGGTAAGAGGCAACTAAGTGACAACCCAGCACAGGAGCCATCCTGCAGTCTCATGTGGAAACAATCACAAAAACACATAGGGATGGATATGATTATTTTATACCCAAGTGATGTACTGGATCATATCCTCGCTGCAAATTTCAGTGACCACGCAGGTATTTAAAAGCAAAGTATGCCTTTTTTTTGTCTTTGAGTTAGTTTCTCTACATGTTACCGTATTTTTTTTCACACTATCTGATTAGAGAATATGAAACTTATTAAAACTTCTAATTTTATTTGTGGATTTATTAATTTGATTTTTGATAGGTTTCCCCTTTTAGACAGCTATACATTCAAAACTATTGCAAGGACTTATACTTTCACAGAAAACCAGATGAATCTTTCAAAATAGTGAGATAACCTCTGATTTGTTAAGAGTATTTGAAACTATGCTGTTCATATTAAAAAACCTGGCTTGGGTTTGTCTGTTTGATTTACCAATAGGTATGTGAAGAGCAGAATACTTAATTTACAAAATAAATAAGTCTGTGTACAAAGAAAATGGCACTACCCTTCTGCACCATTTGGAGGATAGGAGTTGTGGAAAGCATGCAGCATGCACCCCTCCATCAATCCCTGCACATGAGGCAAAGATGCTGGCAGATCCTGGCCTGTGCACCTCTGTAATAGCATCTGCACTGGCAGGAGCAGGGCAGGAACCTCCCTCTGCTCCTGCATGTGGTGGTGGGAGTCCTGTAAACCTGAAGAAGAAGCAGCCATTGAGAATTGGGAGACCCTCTCTGAAGAGAAGGTGTCTTTGCATCAAGCAATTCTCAGTTCTCACTAGGCAGGGAGTTGAGGTTCTTGTGGTACCTTGTCTGCCTGCTGCTGTGAACCAGCAGTTGCTTACTTGTTGATCCTTTCTACTTTGGATTTCCATTGAAAAACAAAGACAGAGGGAGGGTCTCAGAAGCAAAAACTTGGATTGAGATAAATAAAATGTGGGAGGTAAAACCTTCTTGCACAGATCTCCAGGATATCTGCTGCATTGTTTTTGTCTTCTACCCTTTCTTTCTTTAGGAAGAAGATGTAGGGAGTGAGTCTGCTCCCTCCAACTAGTAATTCAGACTATTGACTAATTTCAAATACATTTTACAAGAAACTAACACATTACCAATCATCTCTCTCACTAGGTGGAAAAAAATAAGCAGCCAGGAGGAATCTTTTTAGTCACATCACCAAGGAAAAAGTTACAAGACAAGATGCTCATTCCATATACATCCGAATGCTCATGTGGAGCTGAGACTAAAAACATTTTAATGATGCACCCTCTCAGAACTCAGGAAAAAAAGAACTCTTATTTATGAGAGACATAGAGCTGTCAAATTTCTCTTTTTTTGAGTTTATTCGATTATTCATCCTTCCAGACAGCCACAATTGCAAACTTATTCCAGGGTAGTTGTATCTGTACAGAAAACCATGATGACTTTTTTGTTGGTAACAACGCTCCATACCACATATTATCAAATCTTTATGGAATTCTAGACAAAATCTTGAATTTTAAATGAAGGAAATAATTTTAACAGATTTTATTGCATGCCTTTTCAAGTTCCTGATAAAAAAATCCATCATTGTGGCATACAGGAAGATATAAGAACCCCAGTGAAGAGGTACAGTCAGATGTAAGGAAAAGGACCAATTTGCAGCCCTGATAATTTATTATACGTAGCTATACAGTTGTTAGATTTTACTCACTAAAATATAATTCAGAATTATCATATTTTATTGCCATAAATTAAGACAATAATTACAAAATACAAAAATATTTTAGAGATCGAAAACTTTGGAGGTCTGTGGACCCTGAGAGGCATTCCCTGGTTTGGAGAGTAACAAGAGGCTCCTCTCACAGGATACTCTGTTTTATTAATGCCAATGTATCCCTGTTCTACTCAGTCAGCACTGTTAACCCCATCCCCATCCCTGTGTTCCTCAGTCACTCCCTCCCTGTTTTCCCATTAGCTCCCACACCCTAACTCCACCTTTGTAGTGGCCCCATGCCCCCTGACAATTGGTCCCTGATGCTCTCCCAGCCCCCACCACCCCTATACTTGAACCTGGACCCTTTCCATGAGGTTTGCCTTTGACCCTGGACAATCTACACATGTGGCTGGAATAAATATCTCTGTGGAATCCCTACAAAGGTCCTTCCTGCCTCTTTGCCATCATCATATCAACAACTATCCCAGCTTTCAACAGGAAACCACAATGGTCAAACAAAGTAGCTTTAAAACACAACTGAGCAGAGTATTTGGAAAAGCACATTACAATAATGAAATACATCATTTGCTAACACTCCAGGTGCTGCCTATCCTTACTATTGCACAAGAACTTGTGTCAGAAAATACAACAAAATCCTCACATCTAACTCTGTTCATCAAACAGTCAAATATTTCAGTGTCCGGAAATCAAACTACCATTGAATGTGTGCTTCACTCAGGCACCATGCAACATAGCTCCTGAAAAAGCCCTGATCACCCATTACCTGAAACAAGGAGATATCCTGTTTCTTTTAAATACCTGATCCCATTATTTCTAGTTCACAAAGTAAAATCATGCACTTAAATCTAGTGAAATGGTAAGTACGGAGTGGTGCTGATTACTGAAAACATTGGCTTCAATATTCACCTCTGCTAGGGTTTGGCTTTTCCAGCATGGAAGTCTGTGTAAAGCTCAACTGAAAAGGAAGAGGATGTGAAATTTAAAGTCTAGGCACTCTCTGGATTTGTTGATAGAAACAGTAAAAGTGGAGGTAAAAGGTTTCAGAAAGCATTCTTCACATGCCAGCAAACAAGTGTGACAACTCAGAGACATAAAAATAACCAGGAAATAGTCAATGGAAAAGGAGAAAATCAAATTCACTATGTTCCAAAATATCCACTGTTGCTGACATTTCAGAGAATCAGTTAGGGATCTTGAGAGATTAAATGAGGAGTCTTGATTCACTAATGCTATCAGGGCCACAGAAATGGAGCCACCAAACTGAAACAATGACTGATAAATGTTTATGAAGCCTATTTAAGAGGGATCAGTGTCAGTCAGTCTTAGTTTATGACAACTCCTTGTCATGCCAAGAATCTCAAAACAGGCAGAAATTCTCTTCCCATTTTTTCAAATTACAAGCAGGAAGGTTCTTATAAGTTTCTATACAACCTAATGAAAAAAATGCAATTTTGCAAACAGTTGTTCTGCTGAGAGGCTGCTATCTTAGTCAGTCTAGTACTATGAAATTGGAGGTGCAAAATTGCATAAGGCTATAATAATACTACTGAGTAATTTTTCGGCAATTATCTTTCTTTTCACAGATTCCCTTGTAATTTACTCCTGAAATCAATGTCTCTTTATTTCTTACCATCATTACTGATGCATGAACAGTAAGATATGAGGAGAAAAACCTGTCCTTGCTTAGTCCTACAGGCATAGTTGGCTTAGGAAACAGAAAAACGCAGTCCTGGGGGTCTATGGGTTTCCTTAGGCTTCAGTAAATCTTTTTGGAGATAAAGCAGTGACTTCTAGAGAGGTGCATCTATTTTAGTGTTACGCTTAACCAGATCCCTCCCAGTCCCGCAGTGGAATACTGCAGTACATGTCCACACTACTATCACTTTATCAAGGCTGCACAGTTTGCATGAAGGGCAGCAGTTACTGGTGGCATTCCTGCAGCGTCACTTTAACAGTTCTCCCCTGTCTTTTCATGCACAACTGAGTGGTTTTCTACTTTGGTATTTCCTTTAAGGCAATTCCTGATACCTCCTCAGTCTTCATCAATTCTTCTTGACTCTTTCTGTAGCATCCAGCTGCTAATCTTTTACTGTTTCTACACAGTATGTGAAGATCTCAGGATGCTTTAGGAGCTTCTCCAACTCAGAAGTCTTCAGAGCCCTGCCAAGCTCATATAGCGACATGTAATTTTTGGAGATGCAGAGTGTACAGTGTGTCCCATAAGAACAGGTACTTGAGTGCCCTATCCTTGCATTACAGTTTGCAAAACACATGCAATAAAAATTGCTTTAATAAAAGGCATATTAGCTGTTTAAGGTCTGAGATAAGCACAGTCTTTTTTCTTTGTTTGTGCTTATTAATTGCTCACATTCTGCTGGCTAACATAGAGAAGCCGAAATATATGGCTGTCTAACAAGACTCTGACTCTCATAGAGCTAGTTTCCTATGCTATTCTCCCTCTAAAGGAGATAGCCAGGCCATCACCAAACAATACTCCAAGAATCAGTGAATCAGACAGATAGACTCAGCATTTGGACGGGATCAGCATTCTCTTCACACAATATTTTCAACAATCCATCTTATAAAGGTGCAGGAAAATTGCCCATCTTCCTGAGATGAACTGGGAAAATGTCAAATCCTTGAGTCTCCAGCCAGTTCTTAGACAGCAATTTACCATCAAATGTCAGTCTCTTGGACTAAGTATCAGCTCCTGACTCAAACACAGCATCATTTGGCATCGTATTTGTGGTGTGCTGAGTGTTCAAACAAGTGCAAATTAGTCACTTTCATGTTACTTCCCAATATTTTCCAAAATTAATACTGTAGCAATATGTTTCCAAAACAAGCGAAGGACAGCTTACTTAGATAAAAGCATAATATAAAATAGTAACAATTAGGCAAATATGACCCTGGCTTTTTGCTGCACTGGACATTAACTGTAATAGAGTAAATCTGCTCACTCCATTTTCCTCTATTAGTGATAATAGCAAATACAATACCCTCATTTCTTCACTGCTGATGGCAGCATTGCTCGGCTTTTTCGACTATAACTCTTCTTCAATATGTATGCTGCAAGAAGAACCTTGTACTCAGCTGAAAACAGATCTCAAAAATGTTTTTGAAAAAATAATTCTGAATCAAGGTACTGATAAATCAGGTTAGTGTGATAATAAGTTCCACTCCCCAAAATTTAAGCACATTGATGACAAGGGAAAAATAGTTTAAAATCTGTTCATAACAAACATGAAATTATGACATTGAAAACATTGAAAAATTATAAACCTACTCCTTAAGAACGCCGCTAAGCAGATTGTCCTGCATATGGAACCATTACTGAACATTTCTTCAGAGATAGCATATTTGAAACACAAATGCATTTCTCTCCCAGGCAGAGGCAGCACTTCAATTAGTTTCTTACATAACTTGACAGTTTACCTACTTGCTTATTTATTCATAACAGCAGTGTGATGGAACAGTCTTCCAGGGCACTGATGGAACACCTGTTAAAATGTTGTCACCAAATGGAAGAAAAGACCAAGACAATTACCCAGCTTCCATGGAGTCATCTCTGTATTTGATGTGTTAAACCACCCCTCTTGAAGATGATTCACCTTCAAGCCTCACAAACAAATCTTGAAGAAAGAAACATTTTGTTCCTAGACTAGATGAAATAGAAATTATTTTTTATTTAATAAAACCCCAATAACCATTAGGATGGACAGATGTTATTTCTTACTACAAGTGATTAAGTTGTATGCCATGCTTATGGCAATACTAGTTCAGGGAAAAATGAATGTAATTGACCTGCAAAATCCATCCTGATATCAACACAACCATCAGTCCTTGCCTACCTGACATCAATGTATCTCATTGTATTATGAGATACAATGCAGGCAAACAATATATTCTCCCCTTATTTAATTCCTCCTGTATGTCTGACACTCTGCCTTGATGTACAGGACTTATTGTGCATGTGAGGCATGTTTTATTATGGAAGTCCTTTTCAGACATATTGCTAGAACTTCTTTATTCTGCAGTCTAATACAACCAATATTAAAGTAGTGTTTATGCTATTTCAAGACGCCTGTAAAAAGGGGAACAGCAAAAGTGGACCACACTCTCAGGGAATACGGTACAACATCATAATCCTTAGCAAATTCCTTGTCTTGTAGCACTGGTCCTTAGCTCCAACCAGAAGTTAAAGACACACTGAATCTGACCTAAACCTGCAAGCTTCTGAAATTCCACTTTCAAGCAAACATACAGAAAACTTGACAAAAGAATTTCACATTTCCCGTTCTTTCCCCATCAGAAAAGCAGGGGTTGGTGGGTAGTCTTAGATTAGAATAGCAGCTGATTCTTAACTTCCTTCTTTATGGATAAAAACACTTATGCCAGGAACAGACTCAGAAAGTCACTCTACTGCCAGAGGGAGGATGGAAAGCAATCGGGATTCATCAGTGAGTGGGGAGAAATCTGAAGTTACAAATGTCTCTTCTATTGAAATGAGAATCCTTTGCAAAATCTTCTAAAGAAGAAGTCAATATTCTTCAATCAAGTATAGGATTTTTCTTACTACATAGAACATTCCTAAATTTTGCTACTATTTTAGACAAGTGTTTATCCTCTGTTGTAATACCTAGGCATCCCTGCCATTCTATTCTGTGAATTTTTATGTCATTTTCTACAAAACTGAGCTCTGAGTTTCTTTCCAACTTTTATCCTTTCTATAGTGTGTCTTTTTTAGGCTTTGTAAAGTATATATTGATAATGTAAAATATTTGCTTGTTCAAAATTTCAGAAACCTGTGACAATTACATCTCAATTAAGTTTACCTTGCAGCTGGTGGCTAAAACTAAAATAAATTCGTTGTCTCTATCTCCAGCAAGAACTAAATTAATGACTGTATAGAAAAAAAAAAAAGAAAACCTCTGCTTAAGCTTTATCTCTTGTACACTTTTCTTTGAATGGCAACTCCTCAGAATATCTAAATCAATTCTCTTGATTCTTATCCTGTCTTTAGAAGTCTGATTAGGTTATTTGGCCTAAGCTCTAATTTGTCAGACACACCAATGCTTCAGAGTTTGTAAATGTGCTGGCAAGCTGCATATTTGTAAGTAGGTTCATACCTACAGTTCATTATTGGACAGATCAAAATTCTCTGAAATA
Organism: Thryothorus ludovicianus; assembly: GCA_013397245.1. Classification (NCBI taxonomy): domain Eukaryota; kingdom Metazoa; phylum Chordata; class Aves; order Passeriformes; family Certhiidae; genus Thryothorus; species Thryothorus ludovicianus. Next base: position 149,223 of record VZTB01007081.1, read on the forward strand.
GAAGCCTTTAATCTAGATTTTCTCTCTCAAGCCTGCAAGTTGCTTAAGTGCTCTCAGGCTTTGCCACCATACCTCACAGTTCAGCGTGCTCCCTGTGAATTTAAGATGACAAGGAACTGAATAGAAGTGCAGATCTATAATGAAGCTTGAAGCAGTTGAAAATTTAAATTAAAAAATAGAAACTGAGGGGGTCCTACATAAAACTTCAGGAAAATGTTCCTATCTAGACAAGATAATGGGCACTCAAAGAAAACTAATTATTGTAATATTTGATTGGAAATTAATTTAGAGGCTGATGGATGACTTCAAAACTACATAAAGTACATATGCTAGTAATTAAATACAAAATATACAAAAACTAAATAAAAAAACTTAACTGTTACACCTTATTTCAAATTTAAATATCTTGAAAAGAGTAATTTAACCCCCCCAGGAAGTAAATTATCCCTTTGACACTAATGTAAGAAGGAACAGCATTTATTTTTAGTGACAAATAAGAGATTTTAAAAGTCCACATAAAAAAAACAAAACAGTGTGATTTTATAAAGTTTGACCAGCTAAAAAATAGATATGTGATCGTCTCTTAAAGAAGTGTGCAATATTCCCTTTGTGACCAACCTTTTGAGGACTACTTTGATACCAAAACATCAATAACTCATTCTTCAAGATACCCAGTGAAGATCTGGCCTCAGGACATCTGCATGCAGAAATTCATTGATTATAAGAAAAACTAAAAAAAACTAAAAAAAACTGTTACTAGAATGAGCATGCAAGAAGACCATGCTGCATGTAGCACATTCCCTGAAAAGAGAAAAATTACAATAGAGTGCCAAGAGAGGCTGCCCTCAAATGCCACGTCTTTAGGCATGAAACTCATTCATGGAATCATGAGTTTCCATCTGAACTCCCTGTGCTGTCAGATAGCAACAAAACCTCTCTACCTGCTTTGAAGAGCAGAGCAGAAGACCTAAAAGGATGAACATTGGTTTGACCTAGTTTTGTACAAGCCTTTTGTATTACGAATGAAGCTATCTCTCTACTGGAAGAACAATGAAAGAATAACGGAAAAGGCAAAAATGAAAAAGAGAGGGGAAAAATGTAATGTGTCCTGCTTAGGGCAAATACAGTCACTGGCTGGGAACTCCATATCAGATGTAAACAGCAGAAAGGAACATCTTAAAAAAAGGCAAAATTAACGTGGAGTTCTACAAAGCAGTACTGGTTTTGTTATTTTCTCTGATCTTGGGTTGTCAGATGTCTGATAGATTTATGATGGTTTGTGATATGAAGATTCAGATTAATCTTCTGTGTGCTACTCTGGTTGCTTGATTAATTCTTGGTAAGCCTGTTAGAGCTGGGCTTACAGGTATTCAGGTATTACAAAAACCAGACAGACCTAGAAGTTTTATAGATTAGTCCATTATTTAGTCCATTTGATTTAACATTTTCAAAAGGAACTGAATAAAAGAGGCTCATTTGCTTTTAAAATTCTACTCTACACTTCTCATTAAATTCTTTAGAAGTGTATCATGAAAACCTTTACTATATGAAGACATAAAGCCTCCCCATATTAACGATCCACTGTAAGGACAGATCCATGACTATAGCAATAGCCCTGAACAGGGGCCTTATAAAACATTTAGCTCAAGAGAGGTCAGCAAAAGGAAGGCTGGATGCTGCTTTTTGAAAGAGCAATTTATAAAAATCACATAAGTCAAAAAGCCTATGTGGTGCCAGAAGGGTACTCACTGCCATAGCCTATTGCACAAATTGTAAAAATATTAATTTTTAAGAATGATCTATGGGTACATTTTCTTTTATTTTGAAAATATTATTGTGCTGCAGCACCATTATCCAGTTTCTCACAAAAAGTCCTGTCTTTCTCACAAATACCATTCTGTCAAGTTTATAGCCCCAATCTATCAAAGTACTTCAGCAGGGCTGCAAAGATCCCAAGCTGGGAACTGCCACTTCCACAGCTTTTCCAGCTTTGGCTTGGATGTTTAGTGTCAGCTGCAAGAGCAGAAGTCAATACCAGTTCATTCTAGTTAAGGGTCAAGTACACAGAAGCATAGAAATCTTAATTATTGCTTATATAAAACTCAGCTTTTCAGTTTTCCTGCATCACTGTTCCATTGATTTCAGCCAGGCTATTACAACTCATAGAAGCTGAAGATTTTTCTCTTTTTTCTGGCTTTAAAATAAAGAGCTTAAACACCTTCTGAAATACGTTTCAACAAAACTTAATCATAACTTTTTGTAAAAGAGTGTTAAATAACATAGATCCATCTTAACTGGGGCACTTCAACTGAAAGAAAAAATTAGTGATGAAATAATAATCTGAGCCAATTTTAAAAATTGGTACAAGTGCATATACAAATGTATGGCGTGCTGTAAGGTACGTAATTTAGATTTCTTTGGATGAGAGTGACACAGTAGACATCAGATCATTCAGAATTGACTATGAAGTGAACATGCATGGTCTTGCAGTATGTGCAGTTAGTGCTGTACACACCAGTTCTCACATCTTATTTAGAGTAAAGAGGCTCACAAATAATACCAATAAGGGTTTTCACACAGATATTTTGTTATCATCCCAGGTAAACATGCCCAGATTGGCCTGTTCCTTCTGATGAACAGAATTACTGCTGTAACCAATAATCTCCTTGTCTCTAGATACCTTCTGCAGAGGTCTGTCATCACCACCATTCCTTTTATGAGAATTTGGAGAATATTTGATGTGAAATCAGATGGAAGAGCTGCAGGTGACTAAGAAGCATAGAAAATGTACAAAAATACTGTATGTAGACACTAAAAGCCTTCCTCAAGAATCTGTATACCTTTCTCTAAATGATAGGATGTGAAATTTTTGTATAAAAAATTCCAGTGTTTGAAAAGCACAAAACATATAGAGGAAGAAGGTATATTAGAAACTGCACAAGCTACTGGCAACAATTATTATTCTGCTTTTTCTCAATAGTACTGTCATTCTGATGGAAGTGCACTTCAATGTGTCACTGATTAACTTAAAAAATATCAATATGGAAATTAATTGTAGGAGGAAATTTGTGCACACTGCCTCTTTCACACACAAGCATTTATTGAGTCACTGTGGATTGAAAGATCAAGTGCTGAGCATAAGATGCCAGATAATACTCACAGAAACTGCCTCCAGAATTTGTTTGACAGCATCAGCAGCATCTCGTTCACTGTAGTACCCCTTTTCCACAATCCTACAGATAAAAGCAGCACAATTAAGCATTAAGGTGAATAAACAGTGAAGGTAGATGCTTCTTCTCAAAAATGAGATAGCAAGCAATCAAATTTAAATGTGACCAGGAGGGTGGAATGTCCCCAGGAGACATTTTTGCAATTCTGTTACCTTTGATTTCCAGTTAAATGAAAGACAGGAGGTAAAATATCGATGGAGAAAGATGCTCATAATGTATGTACACATTCAGTTCAAAGTTTTAGAAACTTTCTGACAATCAAGGAATCTGAATTACTGAAAGACAAAACTATTCAGCATTTAGAAACTGAATTTTCACTTTTGTATTTGACTTAAACCCCTCCTCCCCAGTTAGTTAGTTAGATAGATAGATAGATAGTAAGCTATAAAAAAAAAAGCACTATTCCATACACACACAGATCTGAATTATTCAAGAGAAATGGTTGGTGTGAAAACTTACTAGTTTTAGATTATCCCTCAAGTATGATGGACTGAACAACTTTTATCCCCCATCAGAAGAAAACTGGGCATGCTATATGTAAAGAAACACAGTTTTTTACAACTTAAGCTACTTTTTTATTTCAGAAGAGCTACTTTCTCTTACAGAGTCAGCAGTAGACATAGATTTGCACAATGACATACAATCAGTTAATAAAAGAAGGATCTATCATTAAGATATCCTAATACTGTATTTAAGACACTCAACAGCTTTTTTACTAATGTTTTTAACTGATCACAATATTTGTAAACTACAATAATTTCCCCTCAAAGAGTTACCTTAAAGGTCAGATTTTTGATCTGAAGTCTTGATATTTTTACTGTATTAATTTTTCAAAGGCCAAGAAAACATAGACATATATTGTACAGAAATAGAAACTCTGGTGCCTATAAGACATTTTGTAAAATGATATTCTGCAAGCAGACAAGCCAGTTCTATAAAACAATATATTAAAATCCCCATGAAACAGTATAGCAAGGAACCTTTAATGTCTAAAGTCACTGGAAATACCTTCTGCCCCAAAAAGGCTCTGCTGGTGACAGGAAGCCTATCCTTCTTTCTCCCCACTGTTACTGCTTTGCAGGAACTTTTTATCACTTCCTTTTACTGAAATAACTGATTCGTGTTGAGTTACCATCAACGCAGCTCCCCATAGCTTCACAAAGCTGACAGGAAAGGTGTGACTAAAGCACATATGAAAAACATTACTTTACATTACTTATTAGAGAATCAAGTGATTAGAAGTAAGAAAAGATGTAAAGATAGCACTCTACCACAAACAGAGGCAACAAGCTTGGAACTGTGAAGAGAAGTCTAAACAGGGATGTTCCAAATCAGCTGTGATTGCTTTGCCTTTACACTCATTGCATTCACAGAGAACTGAGTCTGTTCATGGGGCAGCAGTAACAGCAAGTAATCCCTCTCATGCAGCTGTTCTATTTCATCATTATTTCTTTGCTGCATAATTGCTTGAGATTATTTCTAGAAGCTTGTTTGGTTTTCGTTCTTTGGGTTTTTTGTCAAGCCTTTAGCTGTGATGCCATATGCACTGCTTTAACACTTTTGCGTTTTTTGTGCCTTCAGCCCTTCTCCTGTTAAGGTCATCTGATTATGCCATTAGGGAGAGCTTTATGGGAACCAATCAGTATAAGGGGGAAAAGCAAATCTTACTCACTGAGACGTTATATTAGGCTTTTAGCCTGAAGTATAGGAAAGAGGTTACAAAACCCCAAAAATTCTGCAATAAAATGCTTCATTATGATTGAAGGCTAGATTACTCCTTAGTCATTTCAGGCTGAATTATTCTCTTCTGCTAGATTACATTGTGAGACCTTTGTCCCAGTGATGCTCTTGCTCAGTTAGTCATTCCCCCAAATATACTGGCTTTTCTTCTTCCTCCTTTTTAATTCAAATGAAGTATTTAGTGTCAGCCAGATGTGCCTGTCTGTAGCATCCACCCTACCCCACGAACTGAGTCCACCAGGTGCAGGATAACCTTGTGCACCTGACCTCAGAAATGCATGATGCAGGTTCTAAGGCTAAAACAGTATTTAGACTACTCTGATTTTCTGACATATCTCAGATTAAGATAAAACAAATATGAAGTAATATAGTTACAATTCAATTTACATTTCTCCCTTAATCCAAAAAACTTTACTTTTTATGTTGTGGTAACTTAGTCTCTCTTCTATCTTTTTGATACACATAAGTCCATGGTGACTTAGACAGTATATGCTGGTACGGATAGCATGCTGCTCTCATTATTTATATTAAACACATAGCAGGATAGATAAAGCCTTGTAATTTTAAAATAAATAAATGTAATGAAGTGTGAGGCCATATTTTTTGAATTTTCTGGAACTGTAGAAATATTGTGCAATGCACTGGACCCATCTGCTAATGCTACATGTGAATAACATGAATGGGCAAGCCAGTTATCAATTATGTCACATAGACTTAACATTCCAGTTTTGTAGAAGTCTAGAATTCAGACCTACTGAGAATAGAAAATTTACTCTTAATTAATAATAATCTAGCAAATAGAATATCTATTATTCTGTGGCATCAATAAATGATAAAAGACATATCCTTTTTTAAAGATGAACATTTTTTCTAGGGGCACTCTGTCTTAGAACGAAAACCTGACTATTAGGCAGTAAGGAGGAGTATTGAAAGAAGATTATCCAATAGTTTAGGTCATATAGTAATGCTGGGGGATCATTTGTATATTTATTTTTTACATCCTCCCTGTGATGGTTTCCATAAGACAAATGGTAGGTGTGCCAGCAAGACTCCTACCTGAGACCAATGAATCTTTAAAAGAATTTTTCAAATTCAGCCTGCAGATTAACAATGACTCATTGGTCTTTTTTGTACAATGGGAAGGAAATCCGCAGAAATATCCTTTTTCACTATAATAGAAGCAAACACCGACTATTTATACCTAGTTTACAAGATGATCTTTGACAAAACCATGGGTGAAGGAAGATAAAACTTTTGCTGAGAGGACAGAAAGATAAGAACAGCAGCAATAAAGAACTAATTAAGAACTGATATGCAAATGAATGAGCCAGGTAGGCCACGAGAGTGCTGGAGAGAAAAAACATAAGGAAGACAGCAGAAAATCCAGAACTGCTTGAAACAAAACAAAACAAAAAAAACATCTGGGAAAACACTTAATTTGGTGTTGCAAGCATGCAGGCAATTTAGCATGCAGGCAATTTAAGATGCAACTTCAAAATGAAGTCATTCTAGACTGAGCAAAAATGCAATGCCAATTTGTGAAGGATCCCTTTTTCATGGTTGTGCATACACATTTATTGAAATATGCTGATCCAACTGTTTACACTTCTATATGTCAAGACACATTTAGTAGAATGTCTACTAGATGGACAGCAAGTCAGAGCTCTCCCAAAGCACCACTTGACTCAGCCTTGTCTTTCCAATCATATTTGAGACAAATCTGCCTCTTTCTGTATAGAGAAGCAGGGAAATACTTCCCAGAGCCCCCACTCACCCACCTTCTTCCAATGCCAGCAGAGATTGAGATGTCCCCTGGGAACCGCCCCAGTTCCATGGTGCTGAGACAGATCCCTGCCTGCCTGCGGGGCCTGGGCACCTCATAAAAATCTGTCTTATCATACTCCCTCAGCTGCTGCTGCTGCCCAGATGTGGAAGAGCTTTGCCAGGGTGATGGGGCTGCGACAGATTTAGAAGTGAGCAAAACCACCCTTAGCATCCTACTGTCCAGCAAGAATGTGGAAATGTGGAATGTGTTTCTGGGGATGCATGCTCTCCTGCAGTTTATGTTTTGGCAGTTTTCATCATCAAACACATATATGTGTTCAAATGTTTCATGATTTGCTGTAATCCTTGCCAGATTCCAACCAGCCTTTCCAACACTTCTGTTCCTTGTGAGCACTGGAAGTTTTCTTGCAGTATAAGCAAAGTATAAACCATTTTTGCAGATGTTTTTCAGTGTAGCCTCTGTACCATGGAATTGCAGTTCTTGCTACTTTTTTGTAATATTTCCATGCTGAATGTCTTCATCAGGGTTCACATTTGCAGATCCATAAACTCTTACTAGGATTCATCACACTCCTGCGGCCTCCAGTGTAATTTGGGAAGACTATATAATGGATTTTACTCCTCTTGGGGCACTCATCCTGGTACTATGCTTTAATTCACTGGAATGAAGCTGTGGAAAGAAGTAGGCCATCCCAGTAAAGGGAGGGATGTGTAGTGGCCATACCTGTTCAGCAGAAACTTTATTACTTGAAGTGGAAAAAAGGGAAGTGTGCAGTCCTGCTAAGCTAAACACATGAGACCTGAAAATAATGAGGAAAGAGATGGGGAATCCCAATACATCATTTTAGAATAAATTCTCAGAGTATTAAAATTATATTGATATACAATTTTGCACTTGACTAGAACACATTTCTGGGGATTAATATCAAGCAAATCAAGCAAGTGAAAATAATCAGTCTCCTTCAAGAACAAAAAGGTGAACATTTCATCAGAGAAGGAAAGGACTAAGTTTGGGGTTTGATTTTCAGAGTAAAAAAACAAGTCTTTCCAAGTCCAACAAGAGAAAAAAAGCTTGCACAGCTGCACTGATAAAAAAATCAAATCCACTCAGGATCCTGCTTTGAGCAAGGAGAGGACTTATCCAATGCCAGAGGATGCTAGCCACTGAAAGCACACAGTCTTTGTGCAAGTTGACAGTACCTAAAATTCCCTGTCAACATTTGCTGCCGCTGTTACAGTGACATCTCTCACCTAAGAGTGGGGAAGGATGAACACCCTTCCCCCCTTCACAGAACTGCTCCAGGCCTCTCACTGTGGCAATATATGAAACTTTCAGTTGTAGACAACTGATCCTGAAACCAATGCCCCTTTTCTTTTATTTTTCATCTGTATTGGTACAATGCATATTCCTGTATTTTTAAGCTCAACATACTCACAACTCCTTCTGATCAAGAAAACTTGAAATCTTATGATTTTAACAAACTTACTTTTTCCTTCCCCATGCTCTACATGCACTAGTTCTCTTATTCTTAACTTTTCTTCTCTGCTTCCCTCCTGCATGGGCCACTCTACCCATCCTCCAGTCTTGCCTGAAATTTGAGCAGGTAAAATCTGTTGCTTTTCTGCCTTTACTCATATTAGTAAATGGACTTAGTTTTATGCTAATTAATCTAAACAGTTACTTTAAAACATTCAATATTTAGCAATCATTTAATGCTGCTATAAATGCTATTTCTCCTCAATGTGAAGTTGGTGGCATTTGAGTATTATCTGAATTATAAACATATCATGTGGCTTGCAAAAGTTCTGCTAAATCAATTTCGCCATCTAATACAGCAAAAATTATTATATTTTATCAGTTCTCAACAGTGTTTTTCTTTCTTTAAGCACTGTCTGTATTTACTTTGCAGACCATCCTTTATAAGTATTGTGATGTTAAAAAAAGCTGTCACTCTTTTTAGGGTCATTTTCATTGTGCCTCTAGTTGGCTTTTACCTGAAACCTTTGCACCGCATCTTAGCTGTGGACGTGTCATGCTAGTTAATAAATAGTCTCAGGCAAAACACTGCCCAAAATACATGCAAGTTCTGTTCCAATACCAGTATGTGTTAACAATATTTAAAATTGTTTAGTTCTATGTAATAAATGTTAATTTATCTAAAATGCTTTGGTTGTCATGGAGATTTTTTCTGAAACTATTCACTTAATTCTTATGCAAATTCTTGCATTCAATTAAAATAAAATTAAAAGATTTCTACAAGCTAAAGTGAGACTAAAACTCAGCAGAAACAAGAAAGAAAAATGACATTGCTCTATTCAATAGCAAAATGGTTTCCACAAGGGACAATTTCTCAATGAATAATTCTCAGATCTCTTGGTTCTTGTCTGTATGGAGGTTATTGCAATTCCTGCTTGCTCTGATGCATTTCTTTAGTTAAGAAAGAGGTTTCCTACAGAAATGCATTTTCCATACTACAGAATTGTAGAATAATGAATATTTTAAAAAGTAGCTCTGATTCAGAATCCCCTTTATTCTACAACCCTTTTCATATTACAGAGTAGACTAGCTGTCTCTAATGACCCAAACTGCCTGTCTGTCATCTGAAAAAAGAATACTGACTTGGGTTTGGATCTGACTCCCTCTAAAACTAACTAGAAGTTTTTCTTCAATACTGTGTTTAGAAATTCAGGAAAACTGTTTTCCCTCCATTATTATTAAGCAAGATACATTCTCTGATAAATGTGGCATGCAGGAGAATTTAGAGAAAGATTACATCTTTCTTACAGCTCATACCAGGATTTGTTTCCCCTTCTTTAACTTTCTGCTTCCAACTCAACATCACTGTAGCACCTATAGAATTAGACAAGTTTACCTTTCAGGAGCTTGATCTCAGAAGATATTTTAAAAGATAAGTCTTTGCTTCTAGAGGTTGTGAAGGCACAGTTCTCATGAACTGGTTGCAAGCTTCCCTCTCAAAAGTTTCTGTGTAAGTGGCTATGTGAGGCAATATGACAAATGGAATTTCTGAAGCATGTCACAACTCCTGCCTGCTGAGAGGGGGCAAGGAGAAGAATCCCTGAAAGCTTGCAAAAGAGGCATTGGCCTGGGGAGGGGAAAAAACAGCACTGAAGGTACCAATGAAGCTGCCCTGACAACAGCTGTTGAGGCTTTAATTGCATTTCTCTGGCTAGCTAAGGGCCTCATGATATGGGAAAGATGTGGGAATGTGAAAGAAATTCAATAGACAGTAACTGACACATAGAAAACATAATAGGGAATAAAAGATTGCAGGGGCAAAGAAAATAGAGACTTTCGCAATCCTCTGCTGCATGACAGTTTGCTATAAAGTTTGCTTTAAAGAATAAAGTAATCACCTTTACTCAATCTGCTGCAACAAGGCCAAATATAGGCCAAATTTACAGAAAAATGTATTTCCTAATATTGACATTGAATATAATTATCAGTCTGGAGAGTCACTGTAATATCTTACACGTAAGACTAAAGAGGTATTAAGAAACAGAAGCTGAAACTATGGATAGCCAAGGATGGTGGAAAGATCCTACCTGAGTTCAGGTGACCCACCTGCCCACTCCACCCCTCCATGCCAAGCCAGTGCAGTTCTAGCTGCCATGACATTTTAAACACATTGCCCTGGAGCTCACTCTGGCACATCACCTACTTCCTAGAGTGAACAACTGAGCATCAAACACTGGAACTGCGCACAGCTGAATAACCCAGATTGTCTTTATATTCCTCTATGTCACAATTCCCAAGAGCATTCACATTATCATTATTCTGTTCAGGATTATTTCAGGTTCACCTCTTCCAGACCTTTTTTTGTGGCCTTGGCACCTCTCACAATGCACAAGTCTGTGATGCATTCCTTATAACCATGACTAAAGGTTAACATTGAACTGAGAGGCACATTACCTAAAATATATTTGCTTTTCAGGCTTTCATTTAAAAATCTCCTTTATTATCATCCAAGAAAAGCATTTCAGTGCTCTGAATATTTAGGAGAACAGTACTTCTTCTTAAACATTTTGACTTCACTTTACACTCTTGTCATAATGTACATAGCTAAAAAGCAATTAAATAAAAAATGTATAAAGTATGCACATTCTAAGTGACTATAATTTCAGGGGAGGTTTTGAATCAATGCACAGAAGACACATCATTAGTTCTTGAGTCATTCAGGGACTTTCTGTGTGTACATGTACTTATATACATGTAGGGTACAGCTATATAGGCTATAAGTATTTATACTTCAACATCAGTCAAAACCTCTTTGCATTTCAATAAAATAAGAAGTTAAAATTTGTTAATAATTAAGGAATTCATCTAAGCCTTAAACAATTTTCTAATTAATTTAACAAGCTAATTTAACTCTTCTCGTTTTTCTGCCATACAGATTACAATGGTGAGGCTCTGGTAGAAAACGAGCATACACCTGTCAGAGCAGCTATAATCACAAGAACTTTCCATATTAAAAATATTTAATAAAATAAAGAGCTTCATAGCTGAGATGTACAACTTACAAAAATCTTTCCCAGTTTCCAGAGTGACAGAAAATTAGGCACTGGCCATCAAAAAAAAANAAATTACATTGGAAAGACTACAAATGAGCATTAATGCACTTGTCCTTATTCTGAAATTACTCAGTTTTATCACTACTCAAGAGAAACCAAATGAGCTACTTAGATAAGCACTTTTTTCAGAGCTCTGTGTCTTGACTTCCAGCTTCAGAGAATAGGCATAGTTGGTGTAGTTACATCACCAACCTCTTTTTATTTTGCCAGTCCTGAGTAAGGGATCTGTGACATGATCGCATGAAGCGGAGAGTCCAAAGGACTTCTCTGACCCCTGTTCAGAAGACAGACAGACTGCCATGATACAATGAAACCAGGGCATTGAAGCAAACAGAGGGTGGTATTCTGACACTAGCTCATAAAAGACTCCCACTTTAGTGACTGATTAATTCCTTGACTATTTCTGACAATTTTCTTAGCAATTTTTATTTCCAAAAGCATAAACAAAATGGTGTTCCTACAGCCTGGGAAAGATTCATTATATTTTGTCCATAAGAAGCAATCATTCTCACACCTCTTATAAAGGCAAGTTCTTTAGAACAATTAATATTTTTGTAAATCTATACAATACAAAAGAAGAGAATATGAGTTTGAACCTAGAGTTCAGAGGAAATTACATGAAACTTGAAGTGGAAGTGAGTTGAGAGACTGTCAACTGTAAGTGCTTTTTGTAGACATTGTTTGGTGCACTTAATAATAAGATGAAAAAAGATACAGAGAACCTGTGGTCAAGATGCCGAAATAAAAACAAAAAGAATGTATGGATTGACATTTTTATCTGAAGTGGAAAAAACAAAAGCTATTCTTAGCAATCTGCAGATATTCTGACTAAAAATAAGCTAAAGAAGAGTTGAATTTTTTTGCTGAAATTCATATTTGAGAAAGAGATACACTGGTGATTCAGCTGAAAGACAATAGCTATGAATAAAATCTGAATGGAAAAAAACAACTAAAGCAAAAGATAACCCAGAAAAGACAAGATATTGGATTGCGCTTTTGGGCTCACCATTGGTGGAACTCTCAGAGCCCTTTCAGAAAATTGGCCCTTGAGGCTCTGTCAAAACACTGCTAAGTTCAATGCACTTCAACAATGCCTGCCTGTTTTAGACATATAGGAATGAAAGAGGAGGACCAAGCAAATGTCAGAAGTATGACCCAGCACTAGGCTGGAGATGCAGCATCAATGAAGAACTTTAATATCACTTAATTTAGACCTGCTGCATTTTTCTTTCTGTCCTGGCAAATTCCTCCAACTGGTCTGCTACTCTTTTTGCTGTTCTTTGCCAGAAGCTCTTTGTTACTCCTCACTTTCTGAGTTGGCAAAAATTATCATGTACATTGGCAATAAATATTCTAATTTACACAAAATTCTCCAGTTTTGAGTAGGTACATTTATTGTATTTGGAGTGGTATGTAGGGTATGTGATTTATGAAATATGAGAAACAGTTTTCTTTTTAAAAATACAGCTAAAATCAATCTGATTTGAGTTGTGTTAGCTCAGGTGTCAGACTGTTACATTCATTTGAATTTATCTCTGTTTAGGTAACGCAATTGAAAAATTCTCATAATGAGAGCTCATTTTAGCAATAATGCGGAAGATTTTACAGTAATGTTAAATGTGGTGAAGGAAATTATTAATTTCATTACTGAGAACTTTTAGTAAGAATGGCATGAAACCAGCAGCACATCAACAATGCTAATAGGATTCTAGAAGACTAATTGGATCTTGGGTATTTATAAAATCATCTTCATGGTAAGAGGGATGTTTATGTGGAAGAACTTATTCTTCTGCAGCTCTAATACTGTTCAGAAGACTGGACATCTGGGATGAGGGAAAATTGGAGCAATAAAAGAGCTGATATAAAAAGTAGCAGCATATTACAAGATTTAGCAGTAATAGCAATGAAGATGGTTGCAGCCAGGAGAGCAGGACTGCTTGTGTAACAGCCCCATTGTGTCATTTGCTGATAGCTGATTAGAAAGACGGATAAGAGTAACTCCTCCAGAGCACAAAAGTTGCTTTGCTGTCTGTGTATGGGCAGTGGTTTACAAGTAAGGCACATATAGTGTTCCAAACGCTCAAGGTGAGCCCAGCCCACACTGGGGTCCTGCTAGTCCACACAGGGTCTCACCTTGAGAACAACCATGGGGTGGATCTCAACACCTGGTCACAGCTCTCCCTCCACATCTGGCACAGCTCCCCTGCTCAGGAGGACATATTCCAGGGTTATGTTCTTTCTCCTGTCATGGGTCTCATACAAGCACAGAAAAAGGCATGCGCAAGGTCTCTCTGTCCATCAGGACATTTCCTTCATCCATGATAGAAAGATGTATGGACTGAAAAGATTAAGCATGAGAGGGGAATCTGCACTAAGGCAGAAAGCTAAATTTATTGTCCCTAAAACTCAGACGGCAGCCATTGTACAGCACAATGCAGGTGTTAATCGTTCAGCCCAGTTTAGGAAGTGGAGACAGGTAATATTTAATTGGAGTCACTAGTGCTAAACATCTTGGCTGTGTATTTCTGTTTCATTATTTTTAGTTTAAGATTGAAGCGTGAAGCAACACTCCTATTCCTAGCCTAAGAGCCGAAAATAATTTAATATAGTTTCTTGTTTAATTGTTTGTTGGGTCTTTTTCCAAATCACAGAGGTTTCCAATGACAAAGTTTCCAGTTCTATTGTACATGGAGCAAAGGAGGATGCATCTCTACAGTATTGATGCTCATCTATAGCATCACAAGGGGGTCCTGCAATTCTACTGATTGACTTTGCTTCTTGTCAGAATTCCAGATAGCTGGTCCTAGCTGTCTAAATTATTGGGTCCAAGTATCCAATCTTTTTGAAAAGATCAATCTGACAGTTCAAATCCTGTAGTAATTTCTGAGTATAGATTATAGAATGTTGAACTGTCAGAATATTAAATCCCGGTTTTATCAAACAATGCAATTTCCCATCCTGGATCCCATGAAGTATTTTCTCTTCAGTTCTTCTACCACACTGATGGTTGCTGCTCAGGAACCAATTGTTTCACCAGATTTTTTGTGTTTTGCCTTTGCAAAATCTCATCAAAGACTTCTGTAGAGTATCCAGCCATCCTGAAAATGACCTAATCTGAAACCCACATGGATTTACAAAGGGTTACCTGAAAGGTAAGGCACTTTGACAAGGGCCCTCTCCAGCTCAGGACTCAGTTCTTTAACTGGCAGCATGTCTCTCCTCATTCCTTTGGCTGAGTATTGAGAGAGTAATCAGCTTTCTTCTGTCAAGTTTAGGATGTCACAGGAGCAGTTGCTTTTGTTTTTGTTGATCAGAAATAGCTATAGTCAAGGTCGAAGGTATGACCATAGCATTAAAAAAAAGTATGCTTTTGTTTTTTCAAGTGGAAGATACTTTCCGACTAAATCTTTAATGTGTATTTTTGTAATATTCCTCTATGAGACTAAACTTTAATTACAGAGGAAGGAAAATCAAATAACTTTCCTTATGTGAGCTGGAAATCACCAATGCCAGTAAGTTAGTCCACTTACTTAAGCCAGTATCAAATGTTTTTCTTGTCATCTCTTGCTCCAAAAAATCAAAATCCCTCCCAATATCATCCCAACACTATTACAGAATCATCTCTCTTTATGCTTATGCACTTATTCCAAAAGCATGTGCAGTCTCATGAACAGAACCTTCAGAACTCAACAGCTAACTTGAAAAACCTTTGTAGCAAAATCAGATGTTTCATAAACACAGCGAATATCAAAGAGAATTTCTTTCCTGAGAGTCTGCTTATACAATTTTTGTTTGACTTAACACTATCTTCCTGATTAGGTGGCTGATTGCCACCTAATATGTTTTATGATGACCTATCGATGAGATTTTGCCAATTTTTCCCATCTTTTATCCGCTCTAACACACTCAATGCTATGTGCCTGCTGAGCACCTTTCTTCAACATTTACTGGCTAATTCCTCCATTTTCAAGTCATTTTTTTTCACTCAAAGTCTCCTGATAATTACATTTCCAAAGGCACTTTTAAGCTATTTGCTGCAGATGTTTATTCATGTGAATAAATCATATGCTGGTGAAATAATTTCAGTAATTACTAACACAGGGTTCATACACAGAAAAGAAACTTGAACTCTAACATCCTTGGGGAAGGAAGGTACTGGAAGAGGTGCGTACAGGTGACTTACCTGTCAAATAGTTCTCCACCAGTGACCAGTTCCAGAACAAGACTGATTTCTGTAGGGGTCTCAAATATCTCCTTCAGTTTTATCTAGTGAAAGATAACAGAAGGTATTTCTTTTGCTTATTTGTCTTTTTGCTGAGCACATCTGAAGGTCAACTGTAGAATACAAACCATAGCTGGGAGAGTTACCTTGTTCTCTCCCAATCTTTTTTTTGCTAGCTTTTTTTCTTTTTTTTGTACTCTTTTGGTTATTCTCATAACTCAGTGACCTCTGAAATACGGGAGTTTAAGAGGCCATCTGCCAATCTCTCAGAGAAACAAAAATTAAGACCTTTCCTACCCTCCTAGGATTAAAAACACCAACTTCTATTTTCATTTGCAGAACTTCTTTCACACTGTTTCTCACTCAACTCTGTAAAGACATCAGTGTTTTATCTTAAGATAGAAGTATAACGAAAAAGGTGTTCATAAAAAAGCTGTTAGCATGACCACAAAGAGAACCCAGAACTTTAATCCACAGGTGAACCACAACAGTCTTCTCTCACGAACAGAAAGAGTATTAAAAAACAAGGAAACAAATGTGGAGTGAAAGAACATGGCTTAACTTACAATGTTGGGATGTGAAAGGCGAAGAAGAACTCCAATTTCAGTGCGGACAATTTTTTTGTCTACCTGGTTAAAAGTGGGGAGGGAGAAAGAGGAAAAATTATTTCCATGTTCAGCATAGAACCTTCTGGATTAATCACAGGATGCTATGTATGAATAGCACTTCTAGATAGTTGCAGTGTGTCTCAGATATCCCAGGCCCCTCCCAGATGATTCCCTGCCAGGTTTGTCAATCACTCCTCCTTTCCACATCCTGAACCCTGATGAGTGCTGCATTTCAACCCTGGCATTCCAGAAGTGTGTAGAGTGGTTGGCAGAATTCAAAAGATGCTTCCCAACCCTGGAAAGACACTGGGCCATCCAAGTGTCCTCTGTCACTTAGGACCTTCCCCCCATACCTGGTTGGTGGTTACCTGTGTTCCTTCCCTCCCCTTCTCCCTGGTTAAATGACCTGGCCTGCCATTCAGTTGGGGTTCTGGTAGAACTGTTGCAGAATTCACAGATATTTGGGCCAGAAATGAAACTCTGAATCAAAACCCTCCATCAGAATCGGCTCCTTTCCTTCACTATCGCCTTGGAACCTCTCAGCGGAAGGTAAACCTGAGCTCCTACGTGCCTGGACTTGCCTCCAAGCCCTTGGCTATAACACCAACAGAGCCTGAGGTATCATTGGGGTGAAAACACCAGTGCTGCCAGATAGGAAAACAGCAAGGGCCAGCCAGCTCAGGCACATCCTCCTGGTAATATTGGATTGAACTCCAATAGTAGATCTCCCAGAGGAGTAAGGTAATGTGAGACACACAAGTCACACATACTGTAAAGAGAAATTAACACAGGATGGATACTATGACTATAAATGCCCACATCCAGCGAATATACAGTGAGTCACACAAGAAGTACAATACAGGAAAGGTATCTGAAAAAGGTGGGAAAATTCCAATTTTTACTCAAGTTCTGATCTTGTCTGTTGCTACTTATATTTGTTGTGTTTATGCTGGGATAGCTTTCTCTTGACACACTGTCCAGCAGCTATGCTGGAAAAGGTTTCTGCATGTAGGATGGGCTCATCAAAGTAGTGTAACATAATGCTTAGAACAAAAAAGTGATGCAAAAGTCAAATACCTCCAGCCACAGAGTAAAAGGTTTAACCTCAATTTGCTCCAATTATCTCTAACAGAATGAACTATTAATTCAAATTATTGGTGAGACCTCTCAAAATATTACCCCTTCCCTTTTCAAACTGTAGTCTTCATGAATTCAGGCACAACTTATATTCTAGGGGGGCATCAGTCATTTCTCACAAGAAATGCAGAGCTAGGGAGTGTTTCATTCAGGAAAGAAAACTGCAGCTCTCCTGGAACTAGAATGGCTAGGCAAGCAAGAATGGAAAATGTAATCAAATTATGTATGCCTTTATGTTTCTAAGGCAATTAATAGACTTATGAGGAAACAACCTGGTTTGTGAATATTCACCCAAACCCTAGAGAAGTCCTACACTGATGTCTCAGGGGGTTNTGGACTTGCACTGCTTTTTTTCAGAGGAGGCTTTTTATCAAAGGCAAGTTTTGGGTTTGGATTTTTACATCAGATGGGAATGAATGGCAGTCATATAAACCTTTAAAGGGGACATAAAATTACCCTCAAATTCTTAGTGAAGAAGATATGTGGGGTTTTTATCACCTGAAAAAAGAGATCTACTTCTCAGGAATTTATTTTTTTCCAGCATCAACAAAATCCAAGTATCCAATACATTCAGAATGACTGGATAGGCAGAATTTGATTTTCCCTTATGTCAATCAGGAACAATTCCAGCCACAGTGCTCTGACAGTGGTGTAAATGAATAGAGAGCTAGAGCCCTTGGGGTTTTCTTAAAACTTACTAACATTCAAGCTCTTTTAGTGGCTCTGCCAGGAAGCAAAATGAAGTAAGAAAAAACAACTTTGGACAAATTAAGTGCATGTAAGAAGGACCAGAAATCAAACATGGAAGAGGAATGAAATATTCTATTACCTGAACTTCTAATAGAAGGTAAATAATGAAATAAAAAAATCTTCATGATAAACACTTGTTCTGGGATCAAACCCAGGATCCTTTAAGCTTATGACCAATGTTTTTATTTTCTAATCCAAATGCAACCAACAAATGCTTTTTCCTGCTACATAAGCACTGAGGGACAGGTTTGAAGATTAGCTCCCGTGAACTTTTCCTAAAACTCTCCTAGCACCAGCCTGTGGTCTTGCTCAGTTTTACCATCTCCTTGGCATCACTTTGGATTATTTTAGTGAGTGCAAACAAATGCAGCAAAGGCCTCCAAAGGCTACTGTTGGGCAGCAAAGAGCTATTGATGATCTACACAGCAATACATGTTGCGACTGTTTTCACATGCTTTGCACCTCAGTTAGGATCAGAAAAATTAATGTACAATTGCGAATGGACAGTGATATCCCCAGGATAAATTTACCTTATTGAAAAGCACTGCTATAGACTGAACAACTCACTTCTTCCTGTAGTTTTGAAAATGTTTGGACATCAAAAACACCTAGAGGCATGCACAGAAAAGGCTGCCCAAAATCTATAGATTACTTCTTCTGGCACTGAGTAGTTACGAGCGAGGAACTACAGAGGCCTTCTCTCACCTTGCCTCCTCACCTAATTAAGTGAAAACATGGACTAAGACTCAGTTTTAGGTTCTTGGTTTCACAGACATTTACTCTCAAACTGTGAGTTCCCCTGTGGTCAGTTTTGTGACCTGACACACAACAGTAGACTTTCACACTTTCTCAGGTGATGGCAAAAGGAAAAGGTACCTCAAAATTCAAAATTATAAGATGCAATGCCAAATATATCACATAGAAACACTTAGGACTGTTACATATTTATATGCAATGTCTATTAGGACAGATTTTACTGCAGGAATGGGCATGTATAGGTGATATGAATTGTTCCAGAGTAAAAACAGGGACATATTTAGTCATGACATTTCATTACAGACAGTCTATTTTATCACTTTTATTTTCTTACCTTCTCCTATGCTAAGTACATGATAGAGTTATGTCAACACTTACCTTGTTTCAGTTCCTACCAAAAAAAAAAGTTACCTACTTACATCAGGGCCAAACCTGGCTTATTTAGTTTGGGCGGGAGTATCAGCAATTCAACTACTTATATTGAATTTTCCTATCATCATCCTATCGAATAATTTCCTGACAGAAATTATTTGTTAGGGTGAGAGGCATCTCACTCTAGACTATGTTGCTATCGTAACAATTTTTAAAACTCGGGTAATTTAATCAAAATATACTATTACCACAAATGTTTGGGCAAATTAAGTATGTTGGTCTAGACCAAGTACAGTGGTCTGATTTGTGTGTATGTAATAACTGATCAAAATGAGGTTGTGAAATTCTTTATTTTGTCTCCTCCTTCTTGGATCCTATTTAAATAGGCAGTACAGTGCTGGAAAACTATCTGAGCTTTCTTTAAATTAGCATTACTCACAGGAGCATCAGTGAGATTTACAGTCAAGAATAATAGGATCTGTAGAACTAGTCTGTTTCTGAAAGGGAAAAATAATCAATTGTTAACTTTCAGAGGTTTAACAGTTCCACTAATTTAGCAATTATCCTTCTATCCTTTATCTTTGCTTTTAGTCTATGCTAAATGAACTGGAGTATGCTTTTGGACAAATATTTCATCAGTATAATTTGATTTCTGCTTAAATTATTACTTTACTCTGTGTGAAAAACATTACTTCTGTGTGAGGTCATGTAAATGCCTGGTCAGGTGATTTTAACAGTGAAGCAATTCTACTGAGCTGTGCTTTCTGTATTTGCAAACTTTAAATTGCAAGTAATCAAGAGGTATTTGCTGTGATAGACCTGCGGTGCACCAGCCTTCTGTGGAACACCCATGTCAATTAGAGAAGTCATTTGATAGGTAAACCCAAACCAATTATTTATCATCCCTTCACTGCTGACCCTGGACTTGAAGATTTCACTGTCATAGGCCAAAAAAACCAAACAAAGTTGTTAGATGATCTATGATTATTAAAACCCACCACACCTGTGTGTTTCCACAGCTTACCTCTGGAGGCACATGGAATGCTCAAAGGCAGGGAATCTGCAAGAACTGCTTGTAGGAGCTCTACAACCACTGCCTGGTGCTGTGGTTTCCAGTGCTTCTCAGTAAACTCTAGCAAACAAACCAGGAGCTGTGACTGTACCAGAGATAAGCACCTGCATGCTGGCTTTAATCTAACTAGATAAAGTACCGGCAGCAGCAAAGGACTAAAAGCTTCAACTTGGGAGCAAGAGGCAATTCAGGAGTGCTGGTCTCTTAATTTATAACAAAGCGTTTACATAAAAAGGATGATAATTCCTGGATTATTCCTTGTATTTGTCTCTCCAGTTATTTCACTTCAGTGGAATTAGGTATTTATTTCTTTTGTAGACATATGTCTGCAATTACCATGTCTTTGAAATTTCATACTGGTCATGCAGAAAAGGAGAGCAGAGTATTGAGTGTATTTCTTATTTTTGAATTTAGATTATTTTGACAAGAGAAAGGAAAGGAAAATTCCTTAATGAAAGCTAAGATCCTTCCATATTTCCATGCCCCAGGATGGTGAGGTAGAGTAATGCCAAAAACCACTGAGATGCAAAAGTGTTGTTTCTGTGTGAATTAAATGAAACAAGATAAAATGCACCACCTCTTCACACAGATTGATCCAGCTGATGCTTTGCCATATAGTGCCACCCTAAAAAGAAGTGACCAGTGGATGTTCTCTGTGCCCTCAAACCTAGTAGACAGCAAGAGGAACAGCACATTCCTTATCCTGCAAGTTCAGTCTCTGCTGTTCTCCTTACCCTGGGCGCTGTGGAGGCAAAGGGGCACATTTGCCCAGGTGTGACCACCATGCAGATGGGGTGACAACACTATTGCCCAGGCAATGGGTGTGAAGAAACCAATGCAAAACATCTCTGTCCACCTCAGGGGGCCGGTTCACAACAGCTCTGCACAGCTCCTAAGTTAATATCCCACTTCTTGACTCACATGAACACCTCTAATATGAGCAGTAATATGAATTCTTTATTGATTCAGCAGGTTAGTCTCTGTGTGCTTCTCTGCACTTACATGGAGGATGGTGCAAGGCATTATTAGCTTGACACTACATTATTAAAAGTGTTTTGAAGAAACAAAGTTTTATCTGCTCATACAGTAACTGCTCTGAAGCCTAAACCTTCCCATATTTTATGGCATCAACCACTAATTACTTTTATAATTTTTCCATTATTTTGCCTTCTCACAGTTAAGCTGAAATATTACAACCTGTGCTTACGTAGACTACATATAAGCAGAGCTGTCAGTTCCTTGGTAGTCTAAAAGATCTGTTCCCAATTGTCACAACTAAACACAGGAGTGATGGGTTACCCAGGCTTTCTTGAGAGGTTTGAAGAAAAAAACAGTAGGCTTGAATTTAAGGACTAAGTTTAAATAAATATTCACAAAAAGAAAGTTCAAAGAAAATATTTGCTATGCAGTTTAAGGTCTTGCTTTTCAATTTCAGAATGTCCTGAATTACAGGAATTCCAGTTTCTGCTCTGTTTCTACATAGAATATTTTCTCTAAAAGTCTTTCACTCAAGACTTCAAAGATACAACACTTTAAATAAGACTTTTGAATGTGTTTTTATATCTTAATAAGGATGGATAGTATTGAAATCATCTCATTTCATTTCTGTATCAATGCAAGGTACAGATGTCAGTCTTCAGCATAAGTCATAAAGAATCCTGGAGATTACAAAAAGTGTTATGACAGAAAAATCCCAGGGCAAATGAAAATAGAGATTTATATGAGACTCAGCCAACTTCTCTGAACTACTCTGACATAAATCAATAATCAGCATGGCAGTGGACAGTACATAAAAGCAGAATTTTAAAAAGCTGACCTTTCTGAATAAAAGGATATATCACTATTCCAAGCAGAACATTTATTTAACAGCTGCTTCAGATTATTTGCTTCATTGAATGATCTTTTTTGAATTAAAATAACAGTTTCTCAAGTAAAGAATTCCTCCTACGTTTTAGTGGCTGTTCTTGGTGGCACATCCCTTGACCTTCTCAGCAAGGTCTGCAGATCTCTCTTGTGTGGGAACCTTTGAACTCCTAATGGACTAATATTATCTTAAAAACAAAACTGTTTGAAATAATCTTTTTGTATTTTAAGCTGGACAAACTATTCTGGCTCTATCTGCACTCAAGCTTAACATGTGCTCCCTGGTAAGTACAATAAACAACTCAATAAAGCACAACAACAACTGCACACCCATCTAATATCTTCTCAAATCTCAGTCCAGAGTTTTCACTGTGCTGATGTGCTGGTTTGACTGGGACACAGTTTGTTTTCTTCCCAGTGGCTAGCATAGGGTTGGGCTTCAATTGGTGCTAGGAACAGCGTAGGTAATTCAGGGGTGCTTTTATTATTGCTGAGCAGGGCTTGCACTGGGCCAAGGCCTTTTCTGCTTTCTCATTCCAACACACCAGGGAGCAGGCTGGGAATGCACAAGGAATTGAGGGGGGACAGCACCAGGACAGGTGATTCCAGAAGATACTCTAGACCATGTGGCATCATGCTCAGGACATAAAGCTGGGGTAAGAGAAGGAAAGGAGTGGGGAGATAATTCATAATCTTCCCAAGTCACTGTTCTGTGTGATGAAGCCTGGTTTTCCTGGAGATGGCTCACCAAGCAACACAGTGAATGAATTAATTTCTTACTTTGCTTTGCTTATGTGCACAGCTTTTTCTTTGCCTATTAAACCCATCTCAATCCATGAATCTTCTCACTTTTACTCCTCTGGTTTTCTCCTCATCCTGGGCATGAGAGTAAGCAGCTCCATAGGGCTTAGCAGCCAGCGAGATTAAACAACAACACTGGGTTACTAAGGATTTTTATTTTTGCCCTACATAAGTATTATTATTAAAAAAAAAAAANGGGTGCTTTTATTATTGCTGAGCAGGGCTTGCACTGGGCCAAGGCCTTTTCTGCTTTCTCATTCCAACACACCAGGGAGCAGGCTGGGAATGCACAAGGAATTGAGGGGGGACAGCACCAGGACAGGTGATTCCAGAAGATACTCTAGACCATGTGGCATCATGCTCAGGACATAAAGCTGGGGTAAGAGAAGGAAAGGAGTGGGGAGATAATTCATAATCTTCCCAAGTCACTGTTCTGTGTGATGAAGCCTGGTTTTCCTGGAGATGGCTCACCAAGCAACACAGTGAATGAATTAATTTCTTACTTTGCTTTGCTTATGTGCACAGCTTTTTCTTTGCCTATTAAACCCATCTCAATCCATGAATCTTCTNAAAAAAAAAAGAAAAAGACCCTATTCATTACTAGGGCAATTATTTTCTGCATACATCTCCATGCTTCCAATTTGCAAATGTAGTCCTTCAAGTGACGCATATTCCTCAGGCTGAACATACCTGCATGGGAATATGGCCAGTTACATAAATGTGCCTGCATTTGTCCTGTCAGATGATTAAAAGTCTAGTAGCTGTTGGCTGCAAATACTTGGGTTTCTAGAAGCTGAAAGAGACTGAACTATCTGCGTGGGATAGGACTGTTAACCTGTTAAGATTAAATTGTTCCATCAAAGAAACAATGCTTCTGTTTCTGAAGAAAAGCACAATACATTTGCAGGGAAACCATCAGATGAATACAGAAAATTCGTGTGACTGTATAAACTTTAGCACAGTAAATTACACCCTGACATATCAGATTAACAGGCTCTGCATCTTAAAATACATGGTTTCAGTAGTGAACGTGACCAAATGTACTTTCCCTAAAGACACACAATCGACCATGAATAGGTTCTGTTACTCACCCACTTTAACTTGATGGCATCACTACAGGGTGAATTGATGAGTTCAGAGCCACCAACAGCTTGCAAAACATTGGTCATTTGCAACAACATATTTTATGTGAGAGTACAAAGCAAGTTATATATTCATTAGAATAAACCTCATTATAGGCTATGATCTAACTATATGACTAATTTGGTTGTTATTTCTTTCCCTGTCTCATTAATATACAGATTTCTGCAAATATGTTAGATAATTGTTGAGAAGTTTATGCAAACAAATTTAAGCCTATTAGGTATTCATGAATTACTCACCTCAGCTATTCGCTATTTAGAGTATGCAACTGCCATTGTTACTGTACCCAAAGCTGGGTGGAGAAGAACACTTTTAAGATGCAAGAACAATACGTATATCAAAGGTAAACACTTCTTTTGTTTTCATCAAAATGTATGCATTTATGCATTTATTCTATTTATAAATTTGTACTTGTCATCTTCTTGCATATTCTTTTTTTTACCTGTAACTTTTACAAATGCAAAAATTTTCTCTCTTGTCGGTGAATATTTATTAATCCTGGGTGATGCATCCAGTATTAAATATCTCAGCTTCACATTCACACCATCCCTCTGAATAAACAAATTGCCACATAAAAATTAGAAATTAAGAGCTACTAAGTGGTTGGACATTTCCTGCCATGATGTACAATATTTTATCTTAAAATCAATCAGAATTCTCAAGAGCCCTCAGCTGTATGACAAAGATCTGGAATGCATTGTATCTGCTAATATCATTAGCCAAGTGACATGCTTGCCTCAAGTTAAGAAATTTCACATGAATAATAAGCTGGTGGACCCATCCTTTTCTCCATTCAACTTGTATGAGTTCACTGTTACCCAATGAAGGTTTGGTGCATCAAGGCTACTATTAATATTATAATCTCAATCACAGATATAAAAGAATTCCATGTGATCAATGAAACAGATTTTACCAGGCTGGAATTAATTTTCTTCATAGCAACCTGTATAGGGCTACATGCTGCAGGGAAGGCTTAGTTGTGGCACTGAGGATCAAATGAGGCTGTTTTATTCAAAATATTCTTGGTGGGATAAAAGCATAACAAACTCAGGGACAACTTAAGTCACACACCTCTTCTGAACCACCCTGAATCTCTCAGACTGCTGCTCAAATTACCCCTGCACTAGAAGACTTGTTATGTCTGGATCACAGTCCATTCTTCTGGTAGGTCAGCTCCAAACACTGATAACAAGGAGTCTTGAAGAAATTTCTGTGTTGCTTGATAGTACCCAGAACCAGTAATTCTATGCTTACAGGACTCATGCACGTGGACCCCAAAACTGCTTCAGATTTACAGGTTCTATGCCTTATAGCCTGAATAACTGTAAAAAAACAAAACAGTGGAGACTCAAAGGAAAACAAGGAAGGAGTCCCTTGCAGAAGATTTTCAGGAACTGAAAATGAGAAATATTTTTATAATTGGAAGATGATACAGAGAAACATGTAGAAATGGTGAGATGGATAAGAAAGTTAGGCAGACGTGAAAGCAGGCCTTTGTAACTAATTTAGAGAGCTTGGTTCCTAGATTAGAAACTGTGAGCTGAGATTTTCTTGTTAACTCTACGTGTCAACAAATAACACCATAATTTACAGGACTGCTTTTGTTCCTACATCACTCCAATCCCAGCGGAGGATGTCTCAGCTACATTAATGGCAGCATGTTAACTTGCCTCCTCTGCCAAGAACTGTGAGTTGTGCTGAGAAAAAAAGGACAGCTGACTGATCAGTCTGAAAGCAGAAGGAATATGCAATGACTTTCCTCCCCAACAGGTCACCTCAACCCATTAATTCAGTGCACAAAGAGCCTCAGGGTGCCTTTCATATTTGATCCTGTGTTCCCTGATGCTTCACACAATTTAAAAGAAAATGGAGGGGACAATTATAAGCTGTGTGAACCTGAACCAGAACAGGTGAAAATTTGAATTTCAGGAGACTTTACATCTCCCTTTATGGCCAGTGAAGTCACATGCAGATTTGGCAAACCACACAATACATGACCTGTGAGATTTGGGTGAAATTTTGATATTAAAAACAAAGCAACCAAAAAAACCCAAAATAACAACAACAAAACCAACAAACCCAAAACTGCAATCTCTGCAAACCCCACAGGGGTGGAGATGAGAAGACAGATTTTACTTGTGAAGTAAAGAATGCAGGGAATAGTTGTTGATGTGCTATGAACTGTAGTACCACCTGCCTGGATACTTTACAACTCCAGCTCCTGTGGTCCTCCATCCATAAAGCATAGAAATGCTTATGCGTGTTCATGATGTTGCAGCTGTAACACAGTAATAGCCCAAAAAGAATAACTAAATTTAGTTATAATGGTGAAATTAATATTTTTCCTGGACTTCTGATTAACAGATTTATGGTTTCTTATTTCTGGCAATTAAGGCTTTCATCTTGAGGAATTACGACTTTTCTTACAAATTCTTGAGAGTCATATCATGGAGTTATTTTGATTTGTATTTTCTTACATTTTTACATTCAAATCCCATGTTCTTTTGACTTTGTAGTTTCTTATATTATTATATTCAAATCTTGTATCTACTGTGTTTACTAGTCAGTCCAGAAACCTACAATTATTATTCTATTTCTTCTTTTAGCACTATTCTTTTATCATTTTACAAAGAGATGAAACCTATATGAATGTTATGCATTTTACAGACAAATATCTAAATTTCTACAGGTTGATATTTGTGACAGTTCTGCTTAGAAGCCCTCACAAGTTAGCACACCATGTAATAGTTGCAATTCTAACAAAAATTTGAAATCAGAATTGTCTCCAGCAAATTGTAAATGAAAGTGACTTGGGTAACGTAGGACTGTAATACAAAAGTAATTATCTTATTAATGCTAATTATTTCTTGTGACTTATGAAAATTCTTCCAACTCTTTTCAGCTGTATCCGTTGAAGCCATGCCCAGGTGGAGTTCGAAACATCTGCTTGTTAAATATATGCAAAGTGTATGAAATAGCTTGTTGGAAATGACCAGTAGTATTTGAAGACTGTGTAAAATAAAGGGAGAAGAATAACATTGGAAGTGGGACGGGGTTTTTACATTTGTATGAAAACAAGTCATTAGTTATTTTTTATTTATTCAGAATTTGGATTTAGCTGATATATTGTTGGTTGGGGGGATGGGTATTTTGGGGTTGGTTTGTTGGGGGCTTTTTCCTTAAGAACGCCCTGTTTTAGTGACTAGATTAGAGGGAAAGTTTGGTTTGACAAAAACTTTTCACAAGCCTCACTCAAACACACCAGTGCTGCAGCTGTCAACTGCCAGCTTAGAAATTTGTATTGAACCATAATTCTAGTCTTGAGAGGTCCTCTGGTCAGGTGATGTATCTCAAGGAAATCAGACAGAGGTGCTACCTTCCTGATTTCTCAAACAGGCTTCTGTAACAGAGCCCTCAGATTGTGATGCTTATATAGCTGCTGTGTTAATTTCCACCTTTGCTTTTCCATTTCTCCCTACATATGGTTAGTCTTTCTCTTAAAAGGCATACATAAATGAAGACCACCTCAGCCAAAAAGCATATATTTTATATTTGGGAATAAGCCAGTTTGTCAAGTAAGAACATGCTGGTTACAGAATCCTTGGGAAAATAAATCCTCTCTTCTACAAATCTCAGATCTGCCTCTCTGAGGGGCTATAGAGAACACAGCTTCAGAATAATAAGCACAGGATGACACATTGTAAGTCATAAAATATTTGTGATTTATTCCAACACCTGAACTGTCACCACTGAAGAAAGCACTACCATTTCTTATCTTCTGTCCTCTTCATATTTTAGTGTGTACAGACAGCTTTCCTTTAATTTGTTACTCTATATTTTAGAATCTCTCTCCCCCAAAAGAATAGCTGTCACACCTGTGATGATAGTGTCCCACCATACACATCTAAAAACAAAAACTTCCTAAAATGCAGAGGAGGAACACTTTCAGGGATCCCCAGCATAAACAGAAACCTGACCACCATCAAGCCACATCTCCAGATTTCTTTAATTTGGAGATTTACTGCCTTTCCACGCTGTAAATAATGAAAGGTTTCCAAAGAGGAGGGATATAATCTCATGATAGCCTAGTATTTACCTCTGCACCACAGTTCAGAAATGGCAACAATTTGGAGGGTTGTGTGGCACTAAATGCAGTCTCACAGAGCAAGACTTTCTGGTCCTAACCCCCATCTTGCGTCCCCATTTTACATGCACAAAGCTCCCCCAGGCTTGATTAAAGCCGCGGAGAAGATTAACAACTGCAACTGGAAAGGAGCAAAATGCTCATGGATAGGTTGCTGGAAGAATATCTGTGGCTGAGATATTTTCATAAAGAGTTCCTGTCTAGCAATTCAAAGTTAAACATGTGACATTTTTTGGGGTTTGGAGTTTTTGACTGAATTTATCAGTCAGATATTTGACTGATATTATCACTCAGAACTACTTGTTCAACAAGTACAATATATACGGTATGTTGAACTTCCCTGAACAGCATAACAATGAGTTTAGCTTTATAGTCTTCTCTTTTTATTAGATGATCTTTGTATTTCTGAAAAATAAGCTGTAAAGGCCGGAATGACTGTTTCTGAGTACCTATAAATTAGGTAAGGAAGAAAGAAATATAATACATACTGTCAATTCTTAAACAACAAATTCTTAACCAAAATTCTGACTTACTCAGGAATAATACAACAATTCCATCTAAATGGTGACAGAAAAAAATATTATTCTATGTTAAGAGATTTGTACACAATGTCTACACTACACGATGTAATGCAATACAGTGTACTGCAGATTTTAAATAACTTTATGTACATAGGGCAGGCTTCTATAATGGTAGAAAGAAGGCTTTTTTTCCATTTCTAAAAATTGTTCTGACACAATCTTTTTGTTTGTTTGTTTCTTTGCAAGGACTAAAACATCCAAAAAAAGTATTTTTCAGTTGAACTTCCACTTTCATTGACAGGTGTCTGATTTCATAACCTCTAGAGCAAAAATCTATTGGTAACTTAACACAGAAAATAAATGTTTTAGTTCTCTCTTATTTTGTAGAGAATTTAAGTAAAGTTAAATTCTTTGTTCTTCTTTAGACACTATGCATTTGATGGACTCCTACTCAAAAGCCATTTCTTTTGGATTGTAGTGAATCAGATATTGGAAGCCAGACTCCCCTCACATGAGGGAAAATGGAAAATAAGCTGTGGAAAACTCAAAGTTTTACTGGCTTATTTCTTTATTCAAAGTAATTTTGATTCAACTTTTTTTTTGTCTCTCAGTAAAAACATAGGAGTGTGAATTGCATATGTATGAGATGATAATGTGGATATAGAAAAATGAGAAAGCCAGGAAAAATAACAGGTAGTACTGCAAGTGGAGTGGTAATTAATTGGTAATTAGGAAATTCCTGTTTCCCTTTAATTACCAAGCAGTGGCCGGTGTGGTGTGCATGTGTATGTGAATAAATAACTGAAGAGAATATGTGAGCTATGTGACAAAAATAGTCCTTTTTACTCTGCACTGATGTACAGTGATGTGCAGTTGACTGTTTTCATGTGGGGTTACATGTGACACAATTCTTCCTTTTTTTTTTTTTAATTTTGAAAAAAACAGAATATTACGCATTAATACAATGTGAGGAAAAAAAATGATCTTAAATAAATGTATGAATGTGACTATATACCACACATTTCTAATCTGAAGAAAAAAGGATACTACTTTAGCATGTCATACCAAATGGGGTTATTATGTCAGGCTCTTGCTTTTTTGTCTGCTAAACTGTGTCACTAATAGATACCTGTCCACTATGAGTACTGACAGTTACTGCACTAATGGATTTGGATCAGTTAAATATAAATATAGATAAAGATATAGATGTAGATATATAAAAGTATTTATAAACACAAGTGTGTGTGTATATATATACACATTCATATATAAAGTTTATGGAGAAATGGGCATATGGAAGCAGGAAGCACTTAAAATATAAATTGCATAAGACCACGTGGCAATAAATAGAAGATTTAATTTTATAGCTACAAACATACATCATTTTATCCTGAAGCCAATAAAGGAACAATTTACTAATTTTGGTTATGACAACTGTCATACACAAGTCTCCATCCACTCTTCCCTTACCCTACCCCTTCCACCCTGACGCTTATCTTCTAATCAATTGGGAAGGCTGAACCAAAGGCATTGTTCCTTCAAAAGACAAGACCAAACATTTGCATGAGCCTCTTGATAACCACTTTATACTGGCAATTCATTGCAACCTAAAATTAAAAAGCCAACTATACTCCCTGTAGAGCTGAGAATATATAGAGTTTTAAATAAGTATCATATTAATACATAATGTTATAGGGTGCATATATAAGTGTTTGTATGTTTGTCTATAAAACATACATTCTTAGATATACATATCATAGAATCACTTGGGTTGAAAAGACCTCCAGGATCATCAAATCCAGTCTTTGACCAATCACCAGCTTGTTAAGGAGACAAAAGCACTGAGTGCCATGTTGTCATTTCTTGAATGCATCTCCAGAGTCAGTGGTTTCACCATACCCCTGGGCAGCCCATTCCAATGTCTTATTGTCCTTCTGTGAAGAAATGCCTCCCAATATCCACCTGGAACCTCCTCAGCTGCAGTTTGAGACTATTTACTTTCAACCTGTCCCTTGTTACCTGGGAAAAAATGATGACACTCAGGCCAGTAACAACCTCCACTCAGAGAGTTTTAGGGAGCAATAAAGTCATCTGAGCCTCTTTTTCTCCAGGCTAAATGCACTCAGATTCCTCATCTCCTCCTCAAAGGACTTACTCTCCTTTCCCTGCTCTGTTCTCTTCTCTGGACATACTCCAGCCCCTCAATGTCCTTCCTGAACTGAAGGGCCCAGAGGTGGACACAACACTCGAACTGTGGCCTCACCAGTTCCAGCACAGGGGAACTGGTCACTGCCCTGCTCCTGCTGCCCCACTGTTGCTGACACAGGCCAGCTGTCCTTGGCTTTCCTGGACACCTGGGCACAGCTGCCTAATGTTCAGCTGCTGTTGAGCAGCACCCTGAGGTCCTTTTCCACCAGGCAGTTTTCCACACACTTTTTCCCCAGCCTGTAGCACTGCAGGAGTTGTTGTGACCCAAGGGCAGGACCTGGCACTTGGTCGTGTTGAACCTCAGATCATTGGCCTCATCCCATATATCCAGCCTGTTCTGAACCCTTCTGATCCAGAGCCTTCCTGCCTTCCAGAAGATCGACACTCTAATCTAATTCTCATCCATGACCTTATGGAGTGTGCAATAGACACCCTCATCCACACCCTCAATGAGGACATTGAACAGAATTGGGCCCAACACTGATCCTGGAGGGACATCGCCGGTGACCAGAGGCCAGCTGGGTGCAGCTCCATTCACCACCACTCTCCGGGCCTGGCCATCCAAAACAGTTTTTAACCCAGCCAAGAGTGCATCTATCCTAGCCTTGGGCTGCCAGCTTTTCCAGGAGAGTGCCGTGGTAGACAGCATCAAAGGCTTTGCTAATGTCCAGGTAGACACACCCAGAGCCTTTCTTGCATTCACTAGGCAGATCGTCTGCTCGTGAAAGGAGATAAGGATGGTCAGACAGGATATACCATTCCTGAACCCCTGCTGGCTGTGCCTGACCTCCTGTCCTGTATGTGCCATGTGATCACACTCATGATCTTCTCCATGATATTCCCTGGCACCGAGGTCTGGCTCCCAGGCCTGTACTTCCCTGCATCCATATTCCAGCCCCTCTTGTTGAAGGACATCACATTACCCAACCTCCAAATCACCTAGGACCTTCCCAGTTAGATAGAACTGACGATCAATGATGCAGAGCAGCTCAGCAATCTCCTTCTCCAGCTCCCTCAGCACCCTTGGATGAATCCTCCTGGTCCCATGGACTCATGAGTGGCTCCCTCCTCCTAGATTGCATTAGGTCTGTTCTGCTCTCTGTCCCTGTCTGCCAGCTCAGGGGCTGTTTCCCTGTTCTGGTTTGAGAAGGAAAACCAGTAAGACATTCCAAGTCCAAAATATAATTTATTAGAAAAAGGGAAAAAAAACCAAAAAGGAAACAAAATACATGCAATAAGAAAAAAGTAAATCACTGACACAGTCAGAATACAATCTGACACCCTGTTGGTCAGGGTGTTGACAGCAGTCTACTTGCAATGGTGGCTGAAGTCCTCCTGGAGTAGCA
>VZTB01007085.1:0-15824 GCA_013397245.1 Thryothorus ludovicianus
GCAGAGAAAAGATTCCTCTCCCTAAGAAAGGATCAGTGTCATCAGAGGACCTTGTGTGATGAACTGACCAAAACCCCCATGCCCTGTCTTCCTTTGCCGTTGGGAAGGAGAGAGGGACTGGCAGAGGAAAAGGGATTTTATTTTACTTCTCTTTGTCCTCCTCTGATTCTGTTAGTAATAAATTTATCTTACACATTTAAATTTGAATGTGGTTTGCCCTTAGAGTGTTTTTCCCCCAGGTGTTATTTCAACTCATGAGCCCTTCATTAAGTTTTCTTCTCCCTCTCCCCTGCCCAACTACATCTGAAGAGGATGAGTGAACAACTTTCATGGCTGTCTGGTGTTCAGCCAGTATCAAACCATGACATCCTGCATGGGCATTGGATTAGATAGTATCAAGAGATCCCTTCCAAACTCAATTATTCTGTATGACTCTTGCAAAATAAGAAAAATTAGTAATATGCTTCATAATCATTCACAGGTTTACTTATTCAATTCAAATGTACATTTCTGATGATTGGAAGGTTAACATATCTAATTTAAAATAGGCGATATCTCATTAACATCCTAAGGACGGATACAGGTGAATAGTGAAAACCATCATGCAGAGACATTTGTGGTTTATTTGCAAAACCCTTCATACTCTATCAAAGTAGCTTCTGTTTTCATCTATCTGGTTTTCTTTCCCTTGCCTAAAGTCCTAATATGGAAGTGTAGAAAAAATATGCCCTAAGTTTCCATGGAAATTGTATATGCTGAGGTCAGAATCAGAGCATCTCATTCTCTCCATGAGATGTCCTGATTCTGACCTTGGCATATCTGATTATACAATCATTTCTGTATTTGACTGTAATCTGCAATCTGTAAAATCCAAGCTTGTGTTAGTAGTTAAAAATACAGTTTATTCATACTGGAACATGATATAATAAGTAAGCGCAATGTTTTTTAACGGGATGATTCTTGTTTCCCCTGCAAGTGCTGGACAGGGATAGATTTAATAAATAATAATTTCATGATTATTCTAATGATCTAATTTATTTCTGAAGACATGGGCCCAACTTCACACACAAATAAAAGCTTGCTCAGAAAAAGAAATGTCAGTCTTATCTTAGCAGCTTTTCCTGGATGTCCTCTCACAGACTAGGGTTTTTCTCTCCACACAACAATTGTTTAACCTCCCTTCATTCCTTTGGACACAACCCTTGACTATTTTATGTCATCATTTCTCACTCCGCCTTTGGTAGCTTTTCATTCCGGATCTTGCAGCTCTTGACATTCTCCATTTCAATTTTAATGCTGGCTTCCTCTCACCCTACATTACAGACATGCTCATAAGGCCTTGACAGCTTCCTTTAAGAACTTTCTGTCATAGACTCATTTTGTTGTGTGCTGCTGTGAAATTAGTGATATTTTTGGCTATGAACTTTGGAGAGCTTGAAAGTTTGTATTTAATAACCTATTTTGAATGCAGTTTTGTAACATGATCGAAATCCCTTTTTCATTTTCTGATCACAACATGCTCTCCTTTTCTTTAGTCAGATGTCTGATGCATTTTCATTAAATATCTAACCAATCAACTAACACCTGGACATGGTTATGTTGTCAAAACAGAGGTTTTGTGGAGATGAAAAGGAACAATATAGTGACCAATGTGTCTTGATTCACTGCAAGAAGCTGAAAGAAAATAGTCATAATCCTTGCACTCTCAGTAAAGACTTAAGGAATAAAGAGAAGTTTGCTTGGCTTTCCCTTTTTTGAAAAAAGTTATTTTTAAGGAAAGGCTATTTGATATACAGTTCTGTCTCTTTGCTTTGGGTTTTCTGTACCAAATCTTTCAAAAGTTTTCCCTGTAGGTGAACAGTTAGCAAATTCTAGCATTCATGGCAGAGTTCCAGATAACAGCTTGCTTGTTTTCCCAGAAGATGGAAGACTTGCTTTTCCTTCCAAAACCCTTTCCTGCCCACACAGTCTCCCAAGCGTTTGCTTGGTTCAAAGGAGTTTTCAGTTTTGGGGAAGTGCAAGTAGACTTGTAGGATTCAGTGAATGCTAGAACTCAAGCAAGCTATCTCATGGAAATTTGCTGAGATCAAGGAAGTATAGGTGAAAAATGTTCTCTTTTTGTGATAGTAGGTTATGAAATCACCTCTCCTTTGCTTGTGAAATGGCATCATAAGACTGCTTATTACAGTTAACTCTGTACCTCAGAATATGCAGTTGCAGCTTTGGGCTTGCAATTTGCAACTGCTTAACCCATTTCTGAAAATAGGGAGAGAGAGAGATACAAGAATATATAGCTTTGTAAAGTTACTAGCTCACAGCTCTATATAATGTCATAGATAATAATGCTAATACTTCCAAATCTTTCCTCATTCTCATTATATAATGAAATAATTTAATCTAAAGGTATGAGAAATACAGATTTCTCAGTATAGAGTCCCATCAAGTTGTTTTTAGGGGTTATTTTCTTTAGAAAGAAAGTTAATCTACAATGATAATCCCATAAGCTAAAAGTACATTTTCAGTCATACCTGCGATCATACTTGATATGATTAATGGCAGAATGATAAGTTTGAGCATTCTCATCAGCAGCTCCCCAGGAAATGCAAAGTAGACCTTATCCAAGTTAGACAGTTTGCCATATTCCCGAACCAGCACACCAATTCCAATACCTAAAAGGGACATAAAAATGTTACACAAATTAGACATAATCTATAGTAGACACATATGACACAAGGAGAAAAATAGCAGAATAACAAAAAGAGCAAGCAATATGCATATTTTCACAGTTATGGTAGAACTTCTAAAGCAAATCAGATAAGAGATATTTCCTTTTCTAATGATAAGCAAAGTAATAAGACATAATTCTGAAGTTGCAGGGTATCTTTAGGTATGTCTTTGGAAAAATATGATTAGGTGCTCTGATTACCAATCTAGTCCAGTACTGACTTTTTACCCACCTTCGCTAGTTCTAGAATATCCATAACTGTAATTAAAAAAATCAATAGTCTATACAAACATTACCAAACACTAAAGAGAATGGTGACATAAATGCTTCAGAAGATCTCTATTGGTGAAAATAAGCCTACCCAGCAGCAACATTTTCAGTAATTGCTGCTCTACATAATTAGGAAAGAGTGTAACTGTAATCACTAAATTAATTTAATAACTTCCCGGAAACAGATCAACAAAAATAGACTCTGCTCATTTCAAACTCGTTTCACAACACAACCGGCCTACAAATACCAGACTAAAAATTCAATCGGTGATTGAGCCGTGGCGCAAGGCACCTTTATAGATCCTCTCATCTTTGGATTATATGAATTATCAGATAGTCACTTCTGAGACAAATCACAGATAGGAGTTCTACGAAAAGAAAAAAAATCATAGGCCAAAAGACAAAATTGTTCAGTTCGATAGGCAATGCTTTTATTTTCCATTCCAACATGATTTTCAAATTAAAATGACTGTCATAAGAAATGTGTTCATCAGTGTTTAAAAAGCACTAGAACTGTTGCTTCACACAAGAGCTTTGTAATATTTCAGTCTGTAATGAACTGAGATCAAGAGATCAAGTTTCTAAATGCATCCAATTAAAGAACAAACCAGAATTCTTAAAAATCAAGCTAAATTAAAATTAAGACAGATTAATAACCAATTCTTTCCTGTTAACAGAGATGGAAAATGAACCAGGTAACCTTCCAAGAAAATGAGCTGCTCTAGTCAACTATTAAGATTTCTGATCAAGGTGTAATCTCTGCCAGTGAATATGGACAGTTTAAATTTCTTGGAGCAATCTTGAATCTTAACAGCCTTGAAGATATTTGCAATATTATGCAAATGATCTTGATTAATGAATGATAAGACACAATGATCACTATTTCTAATCTAGAGACTGAATTAGATGAGTTTAAAATGTTTACTCTGCACTTCTAGATAAGCCCAAGCAAGATAAAATTCCATTTGTAAAATGGTTACATGAATTGAAGTTAGTTGCAAAGGCTTTGATCCTGAAAGTACAAGAGTAAACAGCTGGATCTAACAATATAAGTAATCTCCATGTCTACAGATAATTCATGCAATTTAGGGTGGACATTTGCTAAAATTGCAGCAAGGCTGAACTGCATGTTTACAGCAAGTTGTGTAATGCCCCTTTTCTTTCAGCAGGTATGACTAGGACATGTTCTAACCATCTGCCTTTCATTCTATAAGGTGACTGTCATATTTGACCAGATGGAATTCTGGAATTCTATTCATTGTATATTCAGAAGGATTGCTAGCAGGCAGAAAGATTCACCTTTGTTTTTATTCTTGAGGGTTCTGTTTTCCACTTCTTTAGATTTCACTACAAAAACTTCCCACATGCTCTAAAATTATAGGTGGGTTTCCTTAAGATCTTCCTTCTATATATTTATACCTGTTCTGTTTGATTTTTTTATTGTCATTATTTATCTAATGACAATAGCTGAGAATAGAGTTCTAACAATCACTTAAAATTACAATATTGCTCTGAATTCCTTATTCATGCAATTTCTTTGCCAGACAGAGCATTTATATCCATATTAACTTGTGTAGTATGCCAAACTACAGTAAAATGCAGCTACCTTTTAATTGCAGTTAGCATCTAGCATATGTTGCTTGAATATATCATGGCAATATAAGAAATATTATTTTGTAACAATAACAAGAGAAGATTAGAAATTTAGCAGGATAAGCTTACTTTTGTACTGGAAATGGATATATATAGAATTTTTTGATCCTCATCTCAATAACCAAGTTCAACTTGGAAATTTCTTCTGGGAATTAAGACACACAAAAAGAAGTGTAGTCCAGCATAAACATATTTCACATGATAAGCACTGCTTTTAACATCACATTGATAATTATAGCCATAAGTAGAGAAAAAGTCTTACAAAAATCTCAGTTTCTGTAGATGAATTCTACTGATAACTCCATTATTTCTGAAATTAAAATTGACAATTACTTTTAACAACCTTAAAATACACTATAGTCTGCAAAGCTGCTTCTATTTATTAGGATTCCTCCTTTTAAAAAATTATTTTTATTTTTATTATTTTTGTTGTTTTTTATTTATGGAATTATTTTCTTCTACTTTTTGAAGAGCAAAACATCACTTTTCCTACTTGTCCTCTTCATCTTTCCTGTTTCAACCACTCCACCTTTTTTCTCATCCATGATAAATTGTTCCTTTTTCATCTCTTCTATTTGCTTTTCCTTCCTGTCCACATGGCTAAGTTAGGTTATGATTTTTACAAAAAAGAGCAATCTTACTTACAGCTCAATGACACATACTGGTTAAGCTGCAGATTTCTGCAATATTGGGCAGGTATGAAGAATGATGGTGAAATAAACTGTTCAGTCCCATATACTTAATTTAATTTTTTAAGGAAAATATGTCCTTGTAACTGTGCACAGTACAGCACATGCTGCACAGCGTGGTGTCTACATTTCCTCTCCAAACAGTCACTAAGACAGCAAGTGAAAGGTGCAGTCTAGGTCCCTGGGATGGCGATGCACAATGACGGCCACAGGACAATTCTCCTGTCTGTACCCATATGAAAGAACACATGCCCTAACTCCTTGTTACTATTCTCCCAGGTAGCACATAAGACTTTTCACAAGCTTGGTAACAGACAGCAAATCCTTCAAAGAAAGGGTGTAAATACAGACAAAGTGAAGTGAGAGGTAAGGATGAGAAGAACAAGAGAAGAAAAACAGACCAGAAGAAAATCACTGAATATAAGCACAAGTGAAATCTGTTGGCACTCATCTTTCAGGGAGTCTCAGCTCAAAAAGCTAGAGAAAATACATATTTCCTCTCTATAGGATGTGCCATTTTTCCTTGTGTTACCCAGAAAAAGGGGAGCAGAAAGTGCTGTAAGGGGTTAACTAGCATCTGCAACTCGCTCCACAGTATGTAGCACTAGGTCCATGACATCTACCAAGACTGAGGCTCTACAGGACCTGGGAAGTGATGGCTGTGTGCAATAAGGGGGCAGAATCAGTCTGACCTGTGTATGTGTGTTCAGTAAGTCCACCACAGAAATTAGGTAAAATGTGTCTTGGGAGACCATTATGTTAAGGTTTCTATCTGCAAAATGACTTCTGTGACATCTGGGTATCTGGTGAACAGTAATTTATTGCAATCTGATCTTCATCTGGAGTGTCTCTTTGCATATTGCTATTCTTTCTAGAATATTGTCGATGGAAAAAGGTAAATTCTTTGTATGGGAACGATTGTAGGACTACCACATTTTTCTTCTAGTACCTTGCTGCCACTCATGACACAGATTTAGAAATGAGTAAAAAACCTCCACACATTCTGTCCAAAAATTTTGCATAATCTCCAGGCTCAGTTATACTAGCACACATTAGGTGTGTCATAGATTATCCTACAGCTATTGTAAACTTGTAAAAATGAGCTGGCCATTCAGCAGCCTCCTAAGCAACCCTTTGTGGAGACCATTTACAATTTTTCAGGAAGTGATAGCTAAACCCTGAAGCCTTTTTTGTATAATCATGTCAAGTCTACAAAATACAGATTTTGAATTTGAAAGCTCAGAAACCCCAAGTATCTGAATCTGTTCAGGACATGCAGTATGACATTACTGTACTTATTTGCTTTACATCATTACTATTGTGAGTTAGTTGCTCTTCAGAACCTGATTACATCCCTGATAAGAAGATGGCATGATAGCATATCCCTTTACTTTCTTTACCTTCACAAGTAGAACAACTCACAATTTAGAAACAGATAACCAAAATCCACATATAGACATGCCTGCTTCTATTTCTCACTGAAAGAGAACATAAACCAGAAAAAAACGCTATCTAACAGGTAGGACTCCCTCAGGTTATTTACATTCATGGATGAGAACGCTGGTTTGGGATACTGAGTTTTAATTGACAGAGAGTTCTCCATCAGTGTGCATGACACTGAAGAAAGAGCATATCACCTTTACCTCCCACTGACTTTATTATGTGAATGATCTTAGGAATGGACCACAAAGACAATGAGAAAATGAATCTGCCATATATTTTTATAGGCCTAATAATCTGTTTTGTAAAATGGTCTGTTCTGTAGTACATGCAGCACTCTTAAAAAAAACCCTGTGGTATTTATTTTTCCTACTTTCTTGCAATTTCATAATATGGAAACTCCTTTTCACTGAAGCAGAGTTAGAGATTCTGGCTGATGCTGACAGACAGTGTAGGAATTATATGAATTTTGCTTTGATATAGCACTGAAAGAAGAAAAAATAAGTCACATTGTTCAAACCTGGTATTATTTAATTGTACGGTAGCAATATCTATTGTGCTATTAACTAAGTGATTAAGCTCTTCGTAATTTCACATTATATGCTGTACACACGTGACAAATACAATTACTTCTATCATTTTGGTGAGTCTTAACTGGATTAACTTTAGAGCAGATGATTAATGGAACTGAAAAGGCTAGCAAACACAGTTCCCTGACTTGATTTCAAACACAGTACAAAATATTCAATATAAACATGTCAAATTGCAGCACAAGCAGGAAAGATTTTTGCAGTGTAATACATTCTCAGTCCTTTAGTAGTATTTTATAAATCAATTTTGTCTGCTCTCTCCATAGAGTTTATCTTATCACTGGCTGTCTCTTAGTGCAAAGAAATAGTGCCAACTACAGAACACTAAAAGACAGGGTGTGGAAGAATATATTACTAAGGCTTTATAAACCTATTATTTCAGATTATTTTGCATTATTTTTAATACTTTCTAATGTTACACATTTTACTGTTTTACACTCTACTTGATAATGTAACTTCCAATATACTGATGTTGATTAAAAGAAGATTCTTGGAAAACTGCAGGCAACCATTAAGATATAGAGTTTCAGGCATATAATGGCAGCTAATCTTAACTCTCTGGTTGCTCGTGTTACTACCAGATTGCTTAAAAAGACAAGCAAAGTTCTCTCAGAAATCTTCCAGAAGAAAGCTCCCATATCAGCTCTTGGTCTACTGAAGAGTATTTAGTAGCAATGCATAAGAGAATATATGCTTGTTCTCTGCCATGGTGAGACTCCTGATGCTCTCTGATTATCCTGTTGAGGGTGCAGTGGTTGTAAATTCCTTTA
Source organism: Thryothorus ludovicianus (assembly GCA_013397245.1). NCBI lineage: Eukaryota > Metazoa > Chordata > Aves > Passeriformes > Certhiidae > Thryothorus > Thryothorus ludovicianus. Next base: position 8,138 of record VZTB01007085.1, read on the forward strand.
CACAAGTAGTACATCGTCATCTGACTGCAGTGTGAGGAAAGTTCAGGTTGACAGTGACTCCCTTCAGGAATGAAGGCAAAGTGGAGTGCTGGCCAGAGGGGGAAAAATCAGCTTCTCCAGTGTGGGTGTACTCCCTTTACTCACAGTAGGTTTGAAGGCTACTGCAAACAGCAAACCCACATAACTCCTGCTATTTTCTGTGCTGCAGGAGCCCAGAACAGGTCTGATAACATAGGGCTGCCTGTAGCAATCACCACAGAGCAGCCTCTCTGCAACACAGCCCTGCATAAGGCACACCTCACCTGTAGTCAAACCAACAGCAGCTGGTTCACCCAGGCAGGAAAAGGAAAATAGTGACTATTGTCCTGTGACTATGTGACCACAGTTCTGTTGAATCTGAACTAGTTCTCCTTCCAAACATGCAGAGGGCTAAACAGTTTGATTATTTAATAATACCTCTTTTTGGACTCTGGCTTTCCTCTCCTTTATCCAAACAGACTGTAGATGAATTCCACCTGTACATATCTCCCAAATATTTTCCATGTGCAGATGTAACTTCTTTCAGAGAAACCCAAGAAAAAAAAATACACAGCTGAAGGAAGAAGAAAAAACCTCATGATTGTGCTTCATCTAGCTAGAATTCTTGTACAGAATCTACCATGATAAAAATAAACTAAGTTGTACTAGAGATAATTTTTTTTCATAGTTTTTCAACAAACTTGTTGACTTACTATGCTTGTGAAGTACTGTGCTTACATCCTTAACATAACAAATTTATTTATTTTATAAACAAGGTTATATGATAAATAAAACAATCTGGGAAAAATTACAATTTTTTCCCAGCAGCTATACAACCCACATTTCTTCCTGAATTTGGATGTGTGCTGGTGAAAGCACCTGCTCTGTTGGGAAATACTGTGTGAAACTCATTAAGGTTTCAGGAAAAGCAAATTCGGTGTCAAACACACACAAAGGAGGACTACAGGGTAATTAAAAGAATGAGGAGCCTACCTTTTGAAAGGAGATGAAAGAGCTTAGTTTGTCCACCAGGAATGCACAAGGTAGAAATATAGGAAGTGGTTGAATACTAGTGATGGAGCAATATTGTTATTATTGGATGCATTGTGAAACTGAATGCATTTATAGTGGAAATTGTAAGGCTTTCAACCATCAGATTGAGGAATACAGCTTCCTAGGAAGATATACAGTACCAAATAGCCTAACCAGCTTTTAGATGGAGCATGATATTCCACAGTATTTTATCTACAATGGTGTAACCTGAAGCAGTAAAAGCGAGATACGATAACCCAGAGGATATTCTTCTATCTCATATTCCTGTGTTTTACAGTAAAATCGAAAGGTAACCTGACAACAGCAACTTGTCTTTCTTCTTTTGCAGACCCTCCTTATGACCCCTTTCAGATATCAATTCTAAAACCATTACTCTTCTTCATCTCAGCCATCTATGGCATGTTAGCCTCCTTTAATTATGCAGTGATTCACATATGTAGAGGTCTTACTGCTTCCATAATGTCTCCAAATGCAAAACATTTTACAAAGCAGTGCTTTTGTTTAGACCCCTTCTCTCAGTTGTTTCAGAAAGTCATGTCCTCTAGTTGTAGCATCTAATATTTTGCTTATATGGCCTAACACAGTACACCACCATTGCCTCTATTACAATGCCACACACAAAAAAATAAGAATTTCTCACCCTTCCTTGTAAAAGCTCATTGACCTTCTGTTCTCTTTCCACAATGTTTGCTTGCTATCCCAAAGCTGTATAAGCACCTTTGTACATGGATAGCCCAAGAGATATTAGCTCAGGAGGGCACATCAGGAAAAACAGATGTTCATTTAAGACCACTAAAACACACAAGAAACGAAATAGTTGGCAGTGGTATAAGAATGGTGAAAGGCTTGTAACTGGAAATATCTGCCGTATTCTGACCCTTGTTATTGCTTCTTTGATGAGAGAAAGGGACAGTAAACAGGACATTCTGTTCTAGCTCTCCCCTTGCTGGAAGAGCAATGGAATGATTGTGACTGAGATAAGCAGCTGGAAAGGCAATTTAGTGGACACTAAAGATAGACAGATAGTAACATGGAGGAACATTGTTACTCTGAAACTAATGAACACATCAAAGCATTGAGAAATCAGATATATGACCCAGAAAATCAGCTCAGATTAAGCAAGGCCAGGTTGTTTGCCATTCCAAAAGCATGAAAGGACCACAAAATTTGAAACGCTAACTGCAATACAGCCCCGATCTTCAGATGTGATACAGATGTGTTCTCTCTGCACAAGATAATTGTGGGACTATAAGTACAAATGCCTTGCACAAGTCCTACGGGGTATTTGTGGTAAAAAAAAAAGATTTCCAAACAGTACAACGGTTTGTGAGTAGTCTCAACCCGAACATTATCTTTTTTTGATGGGGTATATAAGATGAAAGTGTCTTTATCCTTTTTTTCTAAAATGCAAATATAAAAGAAAAAATCTTTTTGCACATATATTGTTGTATCTTCCCTTAAATAATATTGGGAAATCTGACACAGTAAATACTTTGCTGATTCTAGTGTTCTTGCTTCAAATGTAAAAATAATACTAGTAGACTTTGGCAGTTTAGGGACTTCGCAGAGGATGAATCGACGTGAGACTCACTCTTTCCAAAGATTTAAAAATTCAGCTCTAGTGATAGTTTCACTTCACTCACATAAAGTGAAACCCAGAGATTATGTTAAAACAAATAATAAAATGAGAAAACTTGACCTGCCAGAAGAAAAAATAAAATATGTGACTTTTTTACTTCAAAACACTTCAAGACCAAAAGAGCCATCCTGCTTAATTTCAATTACCTTTGAATTCTTTCATTGGCTGACTTCCTGGCTTGGACTATTTTTGATCCTCAGTAGTACATGAAACTGTCAGATGAAATTATTTGTCATTCTGCATTTTACTTTCCACTGTTAAAATTAAATTCAGACATTTTCTCAGAATTGCTGTGTTTCATCCATTTCGGAAGAGATCCTATCCTATATCAAACTGTTGGCAAATGTTACAGAGAAACACTGATAAAAGAACCATCGCTGTCTAGAGAGGCATAAAAAGTCACAAGGATCATGTAAGCTGTTCTGAGGCATAGCAAGAAGAAAACAGTCTTCTTTTAATTTTCCTTGATACCACAGTTGATTCAACATATCTGGTCTTCACTTTTTATAAATTCCAAATTCATAAAATGTTATGCTTCAGAATTCAAGAAAGGAGTTGAATGCTTGGCTTACAACTATACTTGTCAGAAATAAAACAATAATTCCTTTGTTTTATTATATTCTCCTTGACTTCTTTCCTGCTGGTTTTGCTAGTATATTTCAAGAGACTATAAATCTTCTTCCTTGTTTGGAATCTTACCACTGCGAGGTACAAGAAAGAAATGGTACTGTAGACAGCCTAAACTAAGCTTATAGGCCACCTTTTGATAAGGGTATGATGAAGGAAAAATGGAAAACGGTGAAACCTTACTTAATATCAAAAATGGGCCTTTGCTATTTGAATTGCATTTGCCAGAGATGGAAGAAACTTACTGCCAGAAAGACTTCATATGTTTTTGGGGTTTAGAGGCTGCAGTCTACCTTTGCAAAAGAAACTCAGGAATTTGGTGAGCTCCCTGGATTCAGGTGGCCTTCTGCATCACGAAAGGCCAACAACAGAGTGATAGGTTACTGATTGTTCTGTTGTTGTCTTCACCCTATGAGACAGTCATTCCTGTAAGAATGCACTGGTGGACTTCCAGTAACGCAAAACTACTGCTATTAAAACCAGCTGTCAAGTCCCCTCATGTCTGATTACAGAGGGAATATAGCCTTTCACTTAGCAGGTGTGTGTTTCTCTAGAAACAAAGAAATATTCTTGTAATGAGATATTACCACTTAATATTATAATATAAAATAGTAACTACCATGAACATTATAGAGAATAAAGGCATATAAACTGCTAGGGGGGGTATCATAAAACACAAACCAGAAGATTCAGTGGCTACTGCACATACCAAATCCTGGCAAATAATTTTAGTCGTAACACTCAAAGTTTCTGCAGTGCTGGTGTCACAACAGGAACTATGCATATTTTAATCTCACTCTCAAATGCGGAGAGAAAAGGAGGTCTGATGCCAGCCCCAATCTTTCAACATGTAACTGCACAAGCAAAGAGTCTCATCCTGCAATGACTGAATAAATTCACTACAGAGGTGGAAAAGTCAGGTATTTAGGCACGCTCTAGCGTCAACCCCTGACCCCTGACCTCTCTGTTATTCCATCCCTGCCTTACATGCCTGCCTGCTGCAGCTCGAGTTTTCTCGCGTTCTCCGGCAGCCCGGACCCGGCTCCCACGGAGCCACCTCGGACAGCTCCCGCCGAGCCTGCGCCGCCCAGCTCGGCTCCCGGGACGGTACCAGGCTCCTTTTTCTGGGGACTGAGGTGTACAGCATAAGGACCATGAACTTACGTGCAGAGGAGAACGATGGAGGAAGGTAATGGCAGAGCACAGAAGTGTTTCTTGCTGCCTCACACTGAAACTGCACTGGCACATCCCTGAACAAAGGGCTGAAGAAAGGACACCTACCATTCACAGTCTCCTGTGCTATTAGCTTCCTCCTTTTTCAATCTCCATATTGCATTTCTCACATTCCTGCATGAATACCTGAACAACTTCAGCGTCCCTCACATGTATTGTTGAGAAAAGCCCAATCCTAAGTCACAGACAGGCTCAGAGCCATCTGAAGTTTCAAATCTGTTCAGGAAGTGACAGACACTCCATTCAGTGATTAAAAAATAAAAAGTACTTGTAACCTGCAAATTTAGGTGAACTGAATCCCTCAGAATAATCTTTCCCAGACACAAAGAGGCTACCAAAACCAACCAACCAAACAAAACCCCCCAAAACAACCAATCAACAAACCAACCACCACCACTACCATCAAAAAAAAAGCAAACCAACAACAACAAACCCAAAAAACCCCCCAAAAACCAACTCAAAAAACCCCAAACAAACCAAAACCAAAAACATTGCATCTTCTTTGTATATGATTTCTGAGAACGTAAAACAATCTTATCTCTAGTATAGCATGCTACTGCAACTCAGTGCCTTGGGCCATACGTACACAAACCACCTACGCTTCAATTTCTATGGTAGGAAAAAGCTGTTCTGCTGAAGAACTGCACAGTATTACAGCCTATCGGGCTATGACACACGGACTAATGAGCAAGTATTTACACATAATCAGCCTTTTACTTTCATGACTAGCTTGTCTGCATTGCAGCAGTGACATTTTGGAGACTAAATGATGACAAAAAAAAATACTCTATCAGAAACCTGTGAAGTTTGACTTAAACTCTCCATACGCAATTGCCCTTTGGACACTTGTTTCAGGGTGAGAAATTTTCAGGGATATTTCTTCTTTATTTTGCCTTGATTGTATAACAATGTAACTTTCCATATAAGGAGCCGAAGAAGCAGTTGAAGCCAAGTCGACTTTTAAACTGCTTTTGTTATCTCAGTTGTTTTGGGCTCAGTAAGGTCAACAGAACAAAAAGATGCAAGATACATCTCCTTGTGCAGGTATTTGTGTGAGGCTGCTGCTCTCCTGGTTACACATCTCTCCACATCTGCTTGGTGGCCTAAAGCTGACTCCCTTCTAACGCAAGGAAAATAACCGCTTGAGTCTCAAATTTTGTTTTCTTTGAATATACTTCAGGTGTTTTCACCCAAAAGATACGACACTTAAGATATTTTGTGTACAGATTTTAAATTACATCTCCCCCACGGCCCGCTATGAAAGAAATTCTGGTATTTTTGAAAATGGAAAGGACAGGCAAAGGGTTGAATGCTTAAGATATAGGATAATAATTACTCCTGAAGGAAGAAGTGTTTGGAATTCTGAGGGGTTTCTGTCTGTTTCTGTCTCTTTTCAGAGATGCACACAAATAATCAGGAAAACTTTTCAGCTTAGTAAGGGTACTAGCAAAGCTAAACATATTTCAATTAGATACTGAACATGGCTTTGATAATGATGAGCAAAAATCACGATTCCATATGATAGTGTAGGAATATCAGGTATTTTGCAAGATAGCTGGACAGCTTTCACAGCATATTTTCACAGCTTGATGCATTTAGTACTTCCATACATTTCTGAAAAGCCCATTTTCTTCTTCCAAAATGATGTGCCACTCTTCTGCTCATAAATGCTAAATTATTCTTTCAAACTAACTAGATTAACAAACCTCAGACCAATTTGCCAGGGTATATTAAAAAATAATGGATATGTAAATTTTATTATGAAGGGTTTGTGGACTCTAGGTATTTTACAAACTTTCCTCATGCTGTAGTAAAATAATAATAAATAATTTAACTCCATCTTTACAAGGGTTTCATGTTCTTCTTGTGTACCTTACTTCACCTTTGAGAGATACTGGAAATGCTGCAGATATACAGTTCCTTGCAAAAGGTAATTTGGTCCAAGGCTCACAGAATTACTATGAAGACTCTCTTTTACAGTATTATAGAGTTCCCCTGAGTTATGAACTAATAATTACAGTGTAGCAGGCAGAGAAGTTGAAGGACACAGTAAGTGTTGGGAGCTTGTCCTCTCACTGGGAATTCCTATTGGGTATTAGGGGAATTGGGGTCAATTGTCCCCACAGTTCCCACATTGTCATACTTTGTAGCTCTCAGAGAAATTTAGTTTCAGAATGTTTCACCTGTCGAATCATATCACACTCTTCAATTCTAACTACGGTCACTGAAGATAATGAGAGGGGAATATTTAACCACTTCTGTAAATTGAAGTAAGTTATGCCAGCTCCTGGAAGAGTACTTGACAGGAGTATGCGAAAAAGCAATTTTATACACGCAAACATAAGCACACTCCTCCAATTGTACAGTCAGATTTTCAAAGCAAGGCCCTTAGCACTTGATAGGCAAAACTCACAAAAATCTTTCCTTTTTGAACTAGGTGAAAAAAATCCAGAGATCTTTCAAATACTGAATGCATTGAAGAAAACACGCATGTATATGTAAATACTGTTCTGATCACAGCTTATAAATAACTGGGTGGAATTCCAAAAAAATAATTCTCTTCTGAATGAATCCGAAGAGATTTGCACTGAAATAGGCATGGTCCAGCCAAAGTTCAAATTAGCTAAAAAGTCATCTGAAAAATAGACCCAGATAACAAGTTAATGAAGTATTTATAGCACCACTTCTCCACAGGAGAAACAATGTGAAAGAGGCTCTCCAAATAATAACCAGGAGAAAATGAAAATGAAATTGGCCCTGTGCGAAGAGGGCCAATATCATGCCCTATGGAAAAGCCTCTTCATCAAAATAACTTGATGCATTTTCTTTGCCCACTTATCCTTAGTAAGATGGCATTCAACTCGTTTCCCATTCAGAAACTTGTTGACTTACAGGGAAAAAATCCTACTGTCTTTACAATGATGGCCCTGAAAACCTCTCTGAAAACCAAGTGGCACTGCCAGACGTTTCAGCCCCGAAAACCCCGTCCGAAAGCTGGGCGGCACTGCCAAACTCTTCCAGCCACACTGCTCGCTTGGGCCATCAGAAGCTCCACAAAGCCACCTCCACCGCTCTCCAGCCTTCCTCGGCGGGGCTGCCACCGGCAGAGCAGCAGTA
>VZTB01007085.1:25952-53973 GCA_013397245.1 Thryothorus ludovicianus
GCTCTGTCCCCGCAGCAGCGGTGTGTGTGCAGGGCTCTGTCCCCGCAGCAGCGGTGTGGCCGCAGCAAAGTGGCAGCCGGCAGCGCAGCGTGGTGTCTCCGATGGCTACAAGAGCTGTAGCGACAGTTCTATCCTGGTGCCCAGGAATAGCGCAGCCCTGAGCCCAGTCTGGCACACACCCCTCTATTTGCCCTAGTTAAAGATGGTGCCACTTCTCGGTGCGCCTGTAATGTTTTTCCTGTTGAGGTCACCTTCCAGCGGTGACATTGGTGGCGTGGGACAGGGCTGAAAGCGCCATCCCCTTGTCCCCGTTCCCAGGACAGAGTTCTTAGGCCTTAGGACGATCACACTTGCTTCTCACTAGGGGTGTATCTAACACTGGTAAGGGAACAGTGCTGTAGAGGAGGTAACCATTCCTAGTTTATTAATTGCAGTAGCCAAGGAAGAAGACTCTAGGCTTTGCTTCAGTCTTCCAGGTTATTAGCTTCTTAAAAATGTTTTAGCTGGAGATCAGTAAACTCCATAGTAGAAAATAGAATTAAAACCATGAGAAATCCACTTATAATTTTTTTTGAGGTTTTAAAACTATTTTTTTAAATACAATGCTGTCATGGAAATCTTGCTGGGCTTAAAGCAGCTGACTTTTTCAGCCTGACAGAAACTTGTGGTCACCAGCAGTAGGCAGGACTTCAACCTATGCTTCTATCAAGTTTTATAATTAAGTTTCTGCAGAACAGTTTAATTTCACTGTTCTGGTAGGAATGCCCTGTAGAACAAACAAATCTTCCTGAAAATACTCTTTGAAGAGGCAAGATCTCCTGAGAAACAGCAGTGGAAACTCTTTGTCATCCAAAAGGACATAAAGTCCCTCCATACATCAGGACTTAGCTACAGTACAGCAAATTTGCATGGTGAGGATTTTGGCTGATGAAATATAAAAGTATTTTAACATGTGAGCAGATTACTTTGTACTGTGCTAGCAAAAGGCCTGCATGAAAATGACCCCACACTGCTCGTCAGTATCAGAAGCCTACAGAAGGTAGCTCTTTCCAATGGCAGCAGCAGCAGCAGGTATTCAAGAAGCAATCTATACAAAAATTCAGACAGATCAGTGCATATGTGTATATACATTCCCTTACTTGTGTTCTCTTTTCACCTGCTAAAGAATAGAGAGGACTTGGGACCAAATGTGTAACAAAATACTGTATTTCAAGTTGGTACATTCAGTTGGAGGTTCACTCTAGAATTTCCCGAGATGCCTCTATCTCCCCAGGTTGTCTCTCTCTTTTTGTGTGGAGGTACTCATACCATCAACCAGCAGGAAGGAGTCAAACATGTTCTTTGTCAGAGCAGTAGTTACATCACAGAAATCATGTACGTATAATCTTCACAATGTCAATTGGTAGAGGGATACCTCTTTTCACCTAATGTGTCTGTGGGATATTTCATTTGTGTCATCTGTAGTCTAAAAAAATCCTAATTGCATTTAAATTCTCTTACTTTCTGATTGCAACCACATGCTTTCTTAAAAATTAAAGTACATTCTACATTGAAAACAAAAATTTAATGGCAGGAATAGAGTCTGCTGTAGACCTGATTTTCCTAGTCTCAAATTTTGTGAGTGTGAAAATCAGCAGTAGTTAACTTTACTGTGACACCATCCCAAGTCAGTGAATAATGTAAGATTTTTTTTGTTGTTGAGTCTGTGTGTTGAAAATAATCTAAAAAAAAAAAATCTAAATAATCTAAATATTTCTTCCTTTGAGATGAAAGAGTATGTGAATAATTTGGGGTTGATAATCCTTTCTACCAGTTTGTTACATTGCCTTTACAGGAAGGTAAGAAGATACATACAGCGAGATATTTGCCCAATAAAATTATTTTCAGTGGTATGTTGGTCACTCAATTTACAGATCTAATGCTATACATGTCTTCATGAGTTGCAGGAAATAGCAAAGAATTCAGCCTGGATGGATGAAGGCACAAAATCTCAGAACATGGGATTTCTTAGTGTATGTGCTAAGAATATAGGATCACAGAATCAGCTAATTTGGAAAAGGCCTTTGGGGTCATCTAGTCCAATCTATGACCAAGCACCATCTTGTCTACAAGGCCATGTCACTGAGTGTCACACTTCTTTCCTTAACCATCTTCAGGGACAGTGAAACCACCATGTCCCTGGGCAGCCCATTCTAACATCTGTCACCCTTTGAGTGAAGAAATGTCTTCTAATGTCCAGCTTAAACCTTCCTTCAAGAAGGTTAAGACTACGTCCTCTTCTAATATTAGTAGCTGCCTGAGAGAAAAGACTGCCTCCCACTTGACTACAGCCTCCCTTCAGGGAGTTGTAGAGAGTAATAAAATCCCCCCTGATCCTTCTGCTTTCCAGGCTAAATTATCTCAGCTCCCTCAGCCACTCCTCATCAGCTTTACTGCCCTTCTCTGGACTTGTCCCAACACCTCAATGTCCTTCCTGAATTGTGGGGCCCAGAACTGAACACAGGATTGAAGGTGTGGCCTCATCAGTGCTGAGAACAATCCATGTCCTGGTCCCTCCTGCCACACTGTTGCTGGTACAGGTCAGGGTGCCATTGGCCTTCTTGGCCACCTGGGCACTGCTGGCTCATGTCCAGCTGCTGTCACCAGCACCCCCAGCTCCTTTTCCTGTGGGCAGCTTTGCAGCCACTCTGCCCCAGCCTGTGGCACTGCCTGGGCTTGTTGTGACCCAAGGGCAGGACCCAGCCCTGGGCCTTGTTGAACCTCACCCCACTGGCCCTGGCCCATGGTCCAGCCTGCCCAGATCCCTCTGCAGAGCCTTCCTGCCCTCCAGCAGATCAGTACTCCCACACAGCTCGGTGTCATCCATGAATTTGCTAAGAGTAGACTCAAGACATCCAGATCACCAATAAAGACAGTGAACAGGACCAAGCCCAACACTGTTTCCTAGGGTATACCTCTAGTGATGAGACCAGACATGCTTGACTGAAAGAATCAGTTAAATTCTGAACATCTATATAGTGAAATTACCCTAATTGGGCAATTTGCAAAAACTTCTTTTCTAATGTAACATTTACAGAATGAAGTAAACAGTAACACTTTGGTTTTTTTCTTTTTGTTTCTTTTTCTATTTTTGCCTATAATTTTCTTGTTTTGAAAAAAACCCCAAACAACCAAACCAAGATGGAAATTATCCTGTAGAAGCCATTTTTTGGCAATGTGGTTTGCGATTCATAGTTTGAAGTGTTTTTCCAATTACCATTATATGTCACTTCAGCTGTGAGCTTGATGCAGGAAGTCTGTTGTTTGAAGTTTTCCTGAATTCTACAAAATATAATATAATACAATATGATACAATATAATTAAAATAATTAATGTAATTATATATGTGTATNNNATGGATGGAGCAAGCACGAGGGAGGAGGCGCCGGTTTGTATTCCAAAGAAGTTTGTTCTCTGGAGGGACAGGGACCACCAGCTGCACACCAGGTATCCTTGAGGCAAACCTCTCAGAACCCACCCCACACAGGGGGTTTTATACAACACCTGCGAAAAGATGCAGCGCCTCGCCCAGTCCTGGGGTGTAACTACATGGTGTGAGGGGGTGTCAAAGGGCAGGACTGAGCTAGGCAAAGATTGATAGGGAAAGGGCGAGAAAAAGGGGAGGGGTAAGGCCAAACAAGGGAAAACTGGGGAGGAATACTGAACTGATTGACATATCATGATCTTAACTGACTTGTACAGAAATAGAAACCAACTGCCTAAGAATGAACAAACTAGGGGTGAACATAGCAGGAACTTTTGGGGCAAACCACTATAAACATATAATAAGTGAGAAAAAAAGTAAAATACATAAATAAAACACAAACCTATGCACCGCAACCTTAGGCTACTTTTTTTTTTTGTTTCAAATTTAAGTCTGGACAAAAAAATCACTACAATAATAGCAAGAATAATCCTTAAATAGTTAGGTTTTTCTATGGTAATTTATTTCCTGCTATTTCCCTAAAATCACTTTACTTGTTTAATTTATTTTTCTGAATAAAAATAATCACAATAACTAGTAAAATAATTTCAGTATTTTTGTGCAAGCATGAGATTTGTATCATCTTTTTTTAGGAGCTGTCATGTTAAAATAAGGCGGCTTCTTCTGACTGCTTACGTTACACCACATCATTTAACAGACTCCTTATTGCTGAATGGGACTCTAATAATTCAGTTTCTTGGAATTGTAAGTAGCTGAAAAATAGGCACCCAACTGGAAATAGTTCAAAATTGCTTAAGTTTTGTGCTGTCAACAGTAAGTAGATTGATTTGTTTTTTGTCATGCCATATTTACCTTTGACTTGCTCATCTTCAGCACTTTGAAAACTCAGCTTTGGGATCTCCATACGGATGGCCCACATTACGCTTTGGAAATGTTAACTTGATAATTATGTCTTGATCCATTTCTGAAAGCAGTGAGGATCATCTTTATTGCTGTATTTTTCTAATTTTATCCACCCATGCCTACCCAATGCCTTCATCTGTTGCTTTTATTTGCACGTGTGGTAGTTTTCCAGCATGTCTTGCTTTGTGCACTTGGATCTGCAGGATAAGCATGATGTATTTGTCTATCATATTCTCCCCTTGTACCTTGGAAGTGTCCTTTTATCATCAAGCACTTGTTTTGCCTCACTGCATTGCAACAGAGCTTACACAAGCAGATGTAATTCTAATGCTGTTCTAAAAAATAATTGCTGAGGCATTTATCTTTAGAAGATATTTTCATCCAAATTTCTTAGAGACAAGGTAGTCCTACTCTTAATTATGTCAAGGACCCTTTGAAGTCTCTGACTTCAGCAAGCTGGAATACGCACTATTACTATTATTCTGCTCTCCTTTTGTGTCTGAGTGAGACACTTAACTTTTCAAAGGTCTAGAAAGCCTTCAATGACACAGTGTGAAATTTTTTATTCAGGGAGACATGAGAAAGATCTTAAATAATGCAAGGTAGGAACATTACAAAGAAATTGAATTATGGAGTTTATTCTCACAGAATGGTCCTTTCTTGCCCCTTTTTAATAATTTTCTGTCCACATTGTTTTGGAAAGAAAGAATCTGGCCATGAATTATCTATGGGTTCAGTTACAAGTATTGAAAATGGCATTTGATTTTGGTAGAAGATCTGATGTCATTTGTATGTGCTTCAGACTTGAAAAAGGAGGACAACTGAGAGGAAATTATGTTGTGACTGATGAGTCAGTCATCTTACTCTTGTCAGAAATATGAACTGTCAACCTTCTTACAGATCTTGGCAATCAGGCTGACATTAACTGTGAAGTCATTACTGTGTCTGTAATCTGTATGTACTTCAAATTAACTCGTTGCACAATGCATATACCATCTGTAAAGAACATTCTTCCACATTTTCCATGTACAGGAATGTTCCTAGATTTCAGAAACAGGTCTCTTTGTAGAAATACACGGTCCACACTAATAGAAAAAAACCCCTCCTCTGTCTCAGGTTTTCCTTCCCACATTCCTCCACACAGTGAGTAAACATCAGGTTCAGTCTAAGTGGGCTGTTTTCCAGGTAAGTGCAAGTTATCCTATGCTGCTCTGAACCGCATTTTTCCTTGAAACTCTGTTTTTAAGTGGAATAATGAAAGACATTTGCGTGCTTATCACTAACAAAGAAAGATACAGTTTCTACATATTCAGTTAGTTTATGTATCTATATCTTCAAATGGTAGTAAATAGTGTACTTGCAAAAGTGTCAATTATAGTTATGCCCTGTAACCTGACGAGAGTTTTATTAGAGTGGCTTAATCAAATTTAAAAGGTCATTAGCTTACCGGGTTAATTTTCACTCAACTTTGATTCCTTGCTTATCCACATATGTATTGGCACATACCTTTTATTTACAATGACACATGGTGTTTTCTTACACAGTAATGGAGCGCTGATTTCACAGAAAAAAGAAGAACCAAAGAGGCACAGAGAATTATGTGATGCTATCTCTGCATTTTCAGTCAAATGTTCAGATGTTGCAAGCATTGGCCTGTTCCAAACTAACAGCCTCCTTTTGCTTTCTCTGAATTGCAGTTATGATTCTTAAGAAGTAGAAAGAGTATCATGAAAGCACTGGTGTACATTAATAAAGGCTTTAACTTATTAGATATATTTATTTCCTATCCTTTTGTTTGCCATCTTCTACATACTGTAGAAGAAAGCATTACCTGTCTCTCAGGGTGGAGGAACGAACCTATTAAGACAGGTTGGAGTAGGGAAGATTACTTTTCCTATTCAACTACTAGTCTAATCTGTGCCTAGAGCTTGGTTACACTCTTTAGCAGTAGATGTGAAGATGTGAGAAACTCTTGCATCACCAGTGACCCATCAGAACTGGGAAACAGAATGACAGCTGCTTTTGTGATCTGTCCTCTCTTCTGATGCCCTTAGACAAACAATGTGTTAATTTTCTACCCAGTTTATGGACTATAAGTTTCTCATGGATGTCTTGCTCAAATTTTTAACTTCAGTAAAGGAATGTATTCCCTAGGCCTGTTCTTATAAACAATTAAACACTTCCAATAAAAGTTTGTCAATAAAATTAAGAGAAATTATCAGTCCTTGAGAGGCAGCTGGCATATACAGTTTCAGCCTGGATGATTAAGTAAAACTAGAAAAGCTTGACAGGCCATCAAAATGGAAAAAGACATGCTAATTTAGCAAGTATACAAGCCCCCAGAATATAGTTATAGCCACTGTTATTTATCCTAATATCTTCTCAGTATTTAAAAAATATATTATGGAACAAACTTGTAGCAAGAATGAACTCACGAATTTAGATGTAAAATGCTGTAAGTACAAGGAGTAGCTGATGAGAGCCATTTAAAGGAGCTGATGATTTGACAGAAAATAATATTGAGACAAATTTACTTTAAAAAATCTCAAGCCAGATATACTGGACTTTACAAAAGTATTCTCTGAAGGTTAGAGGATGTACATTCATCTTTTTTCCTTGGCACTGCAGTGGTCTTTGCTCAGTTCTGCAAGACAAGTACTCTTAATCTTGTAAGAAAACACTGTACCAGAGGGTGGTGTGCATGGCTGAATTTGGCTTTGGCTGTTATAAATTATTATTGGTTTCACAACTATAGAGGCGTTTCTTTGAGATGCACCTTTCTTGTATTTATAGACACTGATAAAAATTCCATGGACTGGAAAGCCGAGGAAAAGGTTAATACATGGTAAACTTCAGTCTATTTGTTTCTAGGCCAGAGGCAGGTGCATTGTGTGGAAGCATTGGAGCGTACAGTTTCCTCCCTGTATCCCTCAGATGCCTTTGAGTGGATTCCATAAGGTCAAGGCAGAACTGTGGCTCTTTTACTGTAGAAAAATTGTTAGTACTGTCTCATAGATGTTTGGCTGTTATCTGACACCTGTAATGTCCCAGTGTGGTGGGCAGACTTATTCTCCACTGCAACGTTTAGAAGAACATATCACTTTATGACATGTTGCTTTGTCTGAAGGTTGTAATTTAATTTACATGTTGAGGGAAGTGCTCTAGCTGAATTTTCTTATCTCCTTAACCCAGGTGAATGATAACTTGTGAGTGGTGTTTCAATATTTTCTTGTAAGTATGATCTCTTCAATAAGATGTTGAAGAGAAAACAACAATAAGGCCAAATACTGCACAGCCAAGTAATCTTTTCTTTAATGTGGAATATCAGACCTGAGTACATATTCTTTGTCTGCCACCTTCTGTATCATATCTTTGGCTTTCTGTAATCCTCAGATGAACAAGGACTTCTGGAAGATTCTCTGCATTTTAAATGTCTCTGTGCTTCAGGAGAATGAAAAAAGAAACAAAGGGTAGCTGTGCTTAACTGAGAAGTGACAAATATATTCTCCTGCCTGTTGCTGAGTCAGGTGTTCTGAGAAGCAATTAAATGCATAGACTGAGAGACAGTATTTTCAGTATGGAAACCACAAGTCTTGGAGAGGGAGTTTTCCAGTGATTGCTCCTGTTTTCCACAGATACAAGTATCTTCATCTTTACTCCTTCTTTGATCACGTATCAGATATTTTTAGCTGTCTTTCCAAGAAAAACAGTTCAGAAATTCTGTGCAGGTTATTTTGATATTTAAATAAAATTCCACCATGGTGAATACAAGAGCTCTTTAATTCCTAATTAATTTTTTGAGTTGGTTATCTATATGGGAAGAAACTGCAAACACTTACATCTCCTGTTAAATGGAAATTATTTTAGAAGTTTTAAATTCCAGACCAAAATAATAAAAGAAAATTAGATAACAATAAACTTACTCTTCCTCAATGCAGAAGAGTATGCAAAAATATTTGCTTAATAAGTTTAGACTCCTGAGGTGTGTACGCTGAGCAGAAGGAAATACATCCCGTGCTTAGATCATATTGTTAACAAAACTGATGAAGTGATCAAGTGATTCAGTGCTCAAGGTCCTTTAGTGTTGCTTGAACGTAGTGAAGACAAAGCAAGGAGGAAAGGTGTTTATTTTGGTAAAATATTAGAGAATATAATTCTGTAATTTATTTTAAAAAATCTGAAAGGCAATGCAGTCATTGCTCATAGTCAGCATGGATTCATGAGGGAAAAGTTCTGTTTAAAAAGCTTAATTTCTTTTACAACAATGATACCCACCTAGTAGAATAAGGGAAGCCAGTTAATATAAACTTTTTGGATTTCAGTAGAGATTTTAATGTTATCTCTCACAGTATTCTTGTGGACAAAATGTCCAGCACACAACTGGATGAACACATCATGTAATGAATGATCAGCTGTCTGATGGGCTGAGCACAAAGGGTTACAGTGGATGGGATGGCATCAAGCTGGTGATCTGTCACAAGTGGGGCTCCACAGGGCTGCTTCTTAGGCTCCATGTTCTTCTGCTTCTTCATAAATGACTTGGACACAGCACAAAAAGAGATACTAAGCAAGTTCATAGGTGATACTAAACTAGAAGGACTCAAAGACTGGGATGTTGTCAAAGTAAAGGGCTGGGCAATCACCATCTGAATGAAGTATAACAACAGCAAATGGTGGATTCTGCCCTTGGGAAGGGAT
Source organism: Thryothorus ludovicianus (assembly GCA_013397245.1). Lineage (NCBI taxonomy): Eukaryota > Metazoa > Chordata > Aves > Passeriformes > Certhiidae > Thryothorus > Thryothorus ludovicianus. Next base: position 35,038 of record VZTB01007085.1, read on the forward strand.
ATGCAGACTGGGGAATGAGATGCTGCACAGCAGTGCCACACAAAGGGACTTGGGGATCCTGGTCTATGGCAAGTTGCACATGAGCCAGCAGTGCCCTGGCAGCCAGGAGGGCCACCCGTGTCCTGGGGACATCAGGCACAGCATGGCCAGCTGGGCAAGGGAGGGGATTGTCCTGCTGTGCTCTGCACTGGGGCAGCCTCACCTCCAGTGCTGGGGACAGCTCTGGGTGCCCCAGTATATTACAGAATCACAGAATGGGTCAGGTTGGAAGGCAATACTGCAGGTCATCTGGTCCAATCTCCTTGCTCAAGCTGTTCTGAGAGTCCCACCTGCAGTACAGTATCTGGCTCTGGAGATTCAACATAAGAAGACATGAACCTGTTGGAGCAGGTCCAGGGAAGAGCCACAAATCCGAGCAGAACACCTCTCCTCCTGTGAAGGCAGGATTAAAGAGTTGTGGCCATTCAGGCTGGAGGAGAGAAGTCTGCAGGGAGCCTTCCACTACATAAAGGGGGTCAATGTAAATCTGGAAAGAGACTTTTTACAAGGCCATGTTGTGATAGGACAAGGGCCAATGGTGTTAAAATGACAGAGAGAAGGTTTAGATTAGATATTAGGAAGAAATTCTTAACTGTGAGTGTGGTGAGGTTACCCAGAGAAGTTGTGAATACCCAGTCCCTGCAAGTGTTGAAGGCACCTTGGATGGGTCTCTGAGCAGCCTGGTCTAATGAATGATGCCTCTGGCCATGCCAGGGATGGAACTAGATGATCTTTAATGCTACTTACAACCCTAATCAGTCTATGTTTCTGTAATTCTGTGTCACAGACTTTTTTATGATAAAGTGTTTCTCATTCTTAAGAAAAAAAGAAGTATGCCAGTTTCTATCTCTGATAGAAGCTTTTCAGACCAGTATCAAACAATTTAAAACCATTTAGTTGCAGCACACTCACACAGTTACATTCCTTGAAAGTTTGGTTTGTTTGCCTTTTTTTCTTCTAATTTTCTGCATTTAAAGCCACAGAACAACTCACAACAATACAGTAATTTTCAAGTCCTATTTTTTGTTTATGTTTTAAAGGTTGCTCTGTTGATTTTGTCTGGTGTCAAGGTCTAATAAGTAATTTCTGTAAGTGAAAACATGCTTGAATTTGGAAATAAAGATCTCTGTGTGTTTTTCTTTAGAATGCTTTAATTATCATTATATTTTCTACTAAGTGAAAGTGTCTGTAAATGCTAATTTTGTGCCCAAAGCAATTGGTCAAGATATTGTAAATTTAAAAAGTAGGAAATTATCTTATTTCGAGTCAGTATGACATTAGCCTGAATGTCGTTATTTTGATGCATTATCTGAAGGGATTTAGAGTGCAGAGTCCTAAAACCTGTCATCACTTTTATGTTCCAAGGGCATCTCTGTATGACCTGTGTCTCCTACAGTGCAGCTTGGTCTCCTGCTTGTTCACAGGCCAAAGGAATGCCTCCCTGGCTCAGTGGCAGCTGTACTCTCAGGACAGGACCTGACAGAGTCAAAGCAGACATCGCTGCCTATAGAGACAGCCTTAAGAATCATGAATGTCTGGGATGCAGGGCTGATCACAAATACATGTGTCTACAAATCTACTGAAGAACATAAGTCACCTGTAGTTTCTGAATCACGCTTTTATCATTTCACTATGCAAAGAACTAGCTACTTCAAAATTTTGTTTCAATTCTTGACAGAACCTAATTTATAACGAACTTTATAATGTTCAGAACAAGTGTTTGTTTTACAGCATCATCCCTTTTACTGCATACAGAAACACAGTAAAAGTTCATACTTCTCTGCTGTCAAATTCTGCTCTTTGCTATAAGCCAGTTGTCCTGAGGATTGTGAGCATGCATTTGAAACCAGAAACTCTGGCCCATGCTCACTAAATAATAGTAAATACTGATAAAGCAAACTGTGTTGGACAAGTTGTTTATGTGGCACATTCCAAATTCCCTGCACTCTCAAAGCCTAGAAATCTCTTAATTTACTCTGGTGTGTTGAAAACAGAATGCAACTTGGAATAAGTTGGTCTAATTAAGTTAACATTAGAATGTATTTGTTATTATCAGAGCAGTAGAGCTATAGTGTTACAACCACAGAGTTAAATGGTTTTAAGAAGTTCACAGAACAAGATAAAATAAGGATAGAAGAAACTTTGAGAAACTTAATCCATTTCCCTATTGTAATTACAGTTGTCATTGCTGCAGGCATGTCTGTCAAATTTGTTTGTGAAAAATCTCCAGTAGTGCCAAGTGCACCATTGTATACAAACACCATGTGTACCCATATACTTACTGAAGTACTAACAGCATCAAAAGAGAAATCTGCTGTGGACAATTATTCTGCCTTCAATGCACGTTCTGATCTTGAATTCAAACAAGGGATGATTTCCTAATATACACAGATCATCTGTCATGAGAGAGATTCAGCAGATCACATGCCAATCTCCATGCTCTGTTATGGAAGGCATGGGAGGGCCAGTTACTGCTTTTGTGCCTGATGTCTCTGTCCAAATTTGTATACACCTCTGCCTGGTTCAGAGTTCTCTAGTCTCAGCTGAGCAGTGAAGTAACTTGCACTTCTAGACTGGTGGTTTGTTTTGTTTTTGTTTTTTTTTCTGATGTAGCTGAAAATCCAGGCTGCTAAGCGTCTAGATTTTTGTTTTTCATATGAAGAATGAATAAACTAAACATTTTCCTTCTAGCCTTCAAATGCAAGAACATTTAAAATTTTCATCATGTAGCCAACTTCCTTTTGACCTCCCTGAAGCAAGAACTCCTATCTAATATGTATAATAATGATTACTTGTATAGATTTCCCTGCTGAACTTTTAATGTACTGATTTGCTATGGCTGTTATGTCTCAAAAGGTACAGATTATTTTTATCTCTTACCCTGCACAAAAACTTGATGCTTGCACACACTGGTTTCTTCCCTATTCAGCAGCTGTCATCTCACCAAGATTTTGTAAGGGATCTCATATGAGGGGAAAATTTTCTGTTCCCAGGTGGTGTGGCCACCCATCCATATTCATTACCGCTGGTGTTGTTTTCCTTCTTGTTGTTCTAAATTTGCTATTGTAGTGAACAGCTCCCTGCTCATGGTTTAGTGATTAGTCTTGCTGTGTGTCATTTCATTCCTTAGGTAGAAATAAATCCTTGCCTACATCCATCTGACAGTGGTTGTGTTAAAAAACAGATATTACCACTCTGGGTCAGAGCTGAGGTCCATTTAGGCTCATATCCTGTCTCTAGTAGTAGTCAGTACCAGAAGCATCAGGGAAATGAATTTGCCTCCCATTCCTGTGAACTCTCTCTTAAGCATGTAGTTGTAGTTTTTGTTGTTTTTGTTTTTTTTGGCAGGAGGGGTGGGTTTGTTTTTTTTTGGTATTGGTCTGGGTCGGTTGCTTTGTTTTTTGCTTTGTTTTCTTTTTTTTTTGTAGTTTTTAAAATTCTAATTTGGTTTCATCCATAAAAACATATTCAATAATGACCTGGCTTCTCAGTAGAAAAACATGGAACTAGGGGAGTATTTCTATGATATATGTTGTTGTTTGAAAATAAATAAGGTAATTGCACATTTCCCAGCAATGATCTGCTAGTGTTGATGATAACAATGTGGAAGGAGAGAGGTTGAGACAGTTTAAATAAGAATGTAATGTTTTGTCTAGCAGAGGTAATTTTTTAAAATGTGACTTTAAAAGCATAGATATGCAATGTTTATGGTCACAGGGACTTTCTGTGAGTACCAAGCAGTGCAAGGACAAAACTTTATTTGGGTATACTAGGCAGTACTTATGCAAAGGATGGAAAAAGGGAATCATGGGAGTAGGAACATCTCCCTTTGCTCCTCGTATGTTGCTATTCATTCTGTCTATCTGCTTCTGATCAGATACCATTTAAATGGTGAGCAGTTCATTTGCTCAAAAATAAATGCAAGTTTTCTTTTATTCTGCATCAGTTCTCATGAAAAATACTAGGCTGATAGACGTGGTACCTGAAACTGTCCACCTACTACAAAAAAAGGCATTCATCAACCAATGCAAGCAATCCTGTGCTGCCTGATGTGTTGGGGCAAAGGGGAGCTGAGTTTTCACCATATTAATTTTCTGTTTTCTGTGACATCCTTGTTTACAGGATATTTATTATGGGTCACCATTCATTAGGAATGGGCTGGAAGCTACTGAACAGTTACCAGATAACAGGTGCACTAGTTTTTGATCAAATCAGGTTATAAAAGTTCGTGTGTTTAATTTATTTGAAAGAGCTTCTGTGGAGTTTATCATCAGAACATTTTTGGTTGCTCTGTTTCCTAGAGGTGGAGGCTTATCTGATCCTACATTCTTGCCTGTAAGGATGTTTGTGTGTGTCTGTGTATGTGTTTGCTTCCCTTTCTTCTTAGAGTGACTTTTGCACCTTGAGAATACTTGTAAAGAATTACATGCAAATGCAGTCTCAAGGTACAAAATTTCTGCCAGCTACATGAGACAGAAAACATAAAAACCCTGCTGAGGAAATAATGTATGACACATATCAATAAGAAAGAGACTTAGTTAGTTATTCAAATAATTGAATTTTCTGTTTTTGAATGTGTTCATTGTATCCTCTTGTTTTCTCTGATATATGCTATGGAGAGGAGACTCCTTGGCATGTGGCATCACCTTAGTGGTTTACCTTTAAAGGGGGTAATTAATAATTTTAGAATTGGGTTCTTTTTTTTTTTTCCAAGCATATTAAGCATTTTCCTTGAATTTGAGATGAGTTTTTTCCCCCCCACAGAATCATAGAATGTTCTGAGCTGGAAGAGATCCACAAGGACCATTGAGTCCAGCTCCTGGCCCTGCACTGGACATCCCAAGAACCGCATCATGTGCCTAAGAGTATTATCCAAAGTTCTTGAACACTGTCAGGCTTGGTGCTGTGACCACTTCCCTGGGGAGCCTGTTCCAGTGCCCAACCACCCTCTGTGTGAAGAACATTTTCCTGATATCCAACCTAAACCCCTCCTGATACAAATTCAGGTCATTCTCTCAGGTCCTGTCACTGTCAGCACAGAGAAGAGATCAGTGCCTGCTCTGCCCCTCCTCTTCCCCTAACAGGAGAGGACTGCAATGAGGTCTCCCTTCAGTCTCCTCTTCCCCAGACTGAACAGAACAAGTGACCTCAGCCACTCCTTATGGATTTCCCTCTATTTTCATTAAGCAACAATTATTTTTCCTGATATTATCAACTCAAATAACTTAGATATTCAAAAATCCTTCTTCAGTATAAACACATAGAAGCCCAATTTGTAGGAATTTGCATCTTCAAATATTTTTTCAGTGAAGTAAATAGAGTTCTTCATGTAGTTTGCAAAAGTAATAGTCAGTAGACTTTTGCTTAAACGTAAGTTGACTCTGTCCTACCTTGCAAAACAATTTTGTCTCATACATTTTTCTTTCATGCACAGAGTGTTCACTATAATTCATGTTATTATCATTTAAATAAGATTAAATCATCAAAATTTCTAAACTATATTGCCAACATGGAAACAAATATGCCTGCAAGTAAGGCCACTTAAAAATCTTTCTTTCTAATTAGTTAATGAACAGTATTTTTCCTGTTGTGTGTACATGAGGGAGAAACACTGTTTTTTTAATAGTGTTGTCAGTCAAATGCCCTCACCTATATTTTTTTTTCCCTAAAAGTTTACTCTCTGTGATTGGAAGGATTGTTTGCTGCTCAGAGGGGATGCTGCCACACATCACTGGCTCACACAACTTCCACTGCTAAAAAAGACAGATAACAAACATTTTCTACTACTGATACAGAGTAGTACAACTAAACTTTGTGTTGTGAAACTGAGCTATGCCTTGGAAGTGAGTCTTCTGGTGGGATTTCTCTGAGTGCAGATTATATCATGCTCTCACCCATGGCTGAGGACCACAATCAGTCTTTTTGTCTTTTTTTTGTTTGTCCAGGCAGACTTGGCATAGCAGGCTGGTCCATGACACTTTATCTTCAAAGTCCCATTCCATGAAGATGGCTACACCACACCCTTCTGCAAAGGGGTGAAATGCAGGGCAGAGAGGTAGGAGAAAATACTGCTAGTTTCATGCAAAGCTGTTTGCGTGGGGACTTTCTTAAAGTACTGATAACTGGGGCTAACATGCAGAGTATAAGTCTTGATGCAACATCAGAAGAATTGAGAGAAGGGAGGAAAACCTGTTTGCTTTCTGAACTGGAGGAATGATGACTACATCCCAGTGCAATGACAGCAGAGGAATGGTTTGCTGTGAAGTGAGAGTTTGCACTGAGTAGGTGCTGATCTGTAGTGTAGTGGATGATCTAGTAATAATGAAAGGTGTTAAGACTGTATACAGGAACAAAAATTATGTGAAATGAATACTCTAAGTGAGAATACAACAAGAAAGAAAATAATACCAGAATGAAAATCAAGTTACCAGCCATTTTCTAGATTTAGAATCAAGTAAGTTGAGTACTTATTGATTTCAGATTTGTTATCAGTAGTCTAAATGTTACTTGAATTATTTTTATCTTACAGTGTTTGCATACATCCTGTGAATTAAAGCCAGGTTATTGAGAACATGCAAATATTGACACTGTATGATGAATTTGTATCTTTTTCATAAAGGACAATTCATAATAGAAGAGCAGTATTAAGGTGCAAGAGAGTCACACTCCACAATTTTAATAGCAATGATTAGATTTTTCTGATTATTTAATGTCAGAACTGAAAACATTTCTCATTGATTAGAGTCGTTACGTTTCTTAATAGGGGCCTGCTGTTTACACTGACATCATTTGTCAAAAAGTTTTATGCTCAGCCCTATATTCAAACAGGCTCTTAGGTGTTTGACTTGCACCAAGAGTGGAGGAAGTTATGTGTGCCTTTGTGGAAAGAACAGCACTCCCAATGTACTGTCCTTTAACAAGAGAGTTTGCTTTCATGATACAGGTGAATACAATGATCCTTTGTGCGGTGGTTTAATGTATCCACCCCTTCTTCTCTGCTAGTATACAGCTGACAATCTTGATGGAGAATTCCCCAAGGAAGAGTTGGTGGGAAGCAGACTGCATCATCTTTTCTGAAGGACTTGTTGGCACAAAAGCATCTTGAAGTTTCAGAAGTTAAGACTTCTCAGTGTGCTGGCACACTGCCCTTCAAATTCTTAAGGCTTCATATGGCAAGGACAGCTTTTCAACAAAATGAGGTAGACAGAGAAGGAGCAGACAAGTATAGCTCTACATCTGGAATGTGTGGAGCATTTATAAATTTGCAGATTTGCTGTATTCAGAGGCCTAGATGCTGAAATTCTGAGCATGTCCATGCCATTTGAGATAAGTTCTCAGGATAGAAATCTGTCCTTCTAAACATGCAGATGAAACAACTGTTGGAAAATTGAATTGTAGAGAGAGCTCATCTCTGTGTTTAGCGTTCCTCTACTTCTAGACAGCAGCAAGAGGACCTCTTTTACTGGGTAATCAATGCAGAAAAATTGCACAGCCCTACAGACAGACCAAAAGTGTTCTCTTGCTTATCACCTCTAATAAAGTGAGACTGTGGAGAGAAAAAACTCAGATTTTAAAACCAAACTAGCAAAAAGGTTGTGAAGAACCTGGTCTGGATGCACTTGCCTCTCTCAGTTATGTAGACAAGAAGCATGTCAGGAATCCTGCCTAGCTCTTTGTTATTTCTTCTGCAGCAGACAACAATCAAGCAGTATTACTATTTGGAAAAAACCTCCAATTTTGTATACACTTTCTACCTGTCACAATTCATTGGAAAGTTAGCCTTCTATTACAGTTTGGCAGTGCAAAGCACAAATTAGATGGTGTTACAGTTCTCTTGACCTAGCTGCAGATGAACAGAGTTTGTATGAAGCTGACACATGCAATATAGTGTTAGTTTTGGCTAACCTGCCTCTCCTGCACTGGTTTCCAAATCAAATACAAAAATGGGAGGAGACATAATTGCTGAATAGTTGAATCTGAATGGCTTCTCCAGAAAAATATACAACATATTTGACACACTGGAATGCTTCCACACCCACATTCTTGAAGGAGTGCATGGGATTTGAAAGGAGGCTGCTGCCAGGGGAAAAAAGCCTTGGTAATTTTGTGCCTTCAGTTACAGTGTGGATGGGGTGCTTGTGTTGGTGTGGACATCCACAGCAAAGTGAAGCAAGACATACAGATAACTATGTTCTGGATATTTTTTGACTTCTGATTGCCCAACATTTACTGTCAAACCTCCTTTTGATGGAGGGTTCTGTTGTGTTTTCCATATTATAGCATTGTGTTGCTGAACTGGTCCTGCATGTCACTCCAAAAAGACATGTGGGACCCGCCTTTAGTGAGAAAACACACTGCACTGAGTCACGAACACTGCTTTCAAATATTTGTGTGAATATCTTTGAAGATATGTTTATCACCGATTGTAGTACAAAACTGTCTGGAACATCAGAGTTTACTAAATTCTTTCTCTTTGTGTTGATTAGCTCAAAAGCAGGGCAACAGCAAAACCCTTAGTCATGTATTTTGTACCCCAGAAATTTTATTCATAATATTCATATTTCAAGTTGCAAAATATAACCCTCCAAATTACAGTGCTGTCATATTTTCTCAAGTATTATAAAAAATATTACTTAGATTTAACTCTCCCATATGAGTGGTATATGATAGGAAGGAGTTTGAGTGGGTGATGAATCTGTTTGGCTTAGTGCAGTTATTCATCACCGTGGGAGGCTGTGTTCAAGCAGCCTGGCATCAACAAAGCACCTAGCCTCAAACTTTTCATCGCTGTTTTCCAGAAACAACTGCCAACGACACCAGCCTGAATTTAGTTACTTCCTGGCTTTTGAAGGCTTGACTCTATGACCTGAGATACTTTGGATTTTGTAGCTCTACATGCAATGTCCCACTGCTACAAAATGGTGCCTTAAGGCTGGGGAAAAAAAAAAAGCCAGTTCTTGTTTAGACAGTTGGATTTTTTGAAAAGGTTTGTTGTACAACCAATCTTCTCAATTATTATAATAAAAGACTGTCATTTAGTGGTGTGCAGCCTCAAAGACTAATAAATTATCTGCATTTCCTTTCTTCAGGGTCTTTTAGAGAGTCTTTATTCAACCTGAAATAAAGGGGGTGTGATGTCTGAAATCAAAGAGGTGAGATGAAAGGTCAGATACAACCTCTCTTCCATTTGCAGACAATAAGGGGTGTGTCAAATACCTGTTTCTGGTTTGCCTGCATTGTAGAGCTTGCTGTTGTCCAGCAACAAACTTCTCTGCCTTTCCTGCCCAGCTGATGAGAAGGAGGAGGAATAGCTTTGCTATAAGACACTGAGATGTACTACTATCACTTGGGGACCCTAGAAATTATCTCCACTTTGTCTAGCACTCTCTCTTACCATTTTGTCCCACAAAACCACTTATCTAATTTCAGAGTTACAAAGCTGCAAAGCTACAACCCATACCAAGCACATGCTGTGATTCCTCTGAAGGCCACACAACACTTCTTACTCACTGCAGTGAAGTTGATGGTGACCTTTACTGAGCATAAACGCCTCTCACGGTGGACACAATTTTCAGTAAAAAGCAGTGATTTTTAAGATAAAATCTTCTTAAAGAATTAGCATTTTAAGCTTTCCACAGGCAGCAGGTTTGTGGTAAAGTGGAGTGGCTAACTGGGTGTTGCCCAGAAGGTAGTTCAACAGTTTATTGCCACAATACACAGCTAAGGATGGAAAGTGTGAACAGTCTTATTATGAAAAACTGGTCGCTGAGTGAGAAATGTTTGCTGCAGGGAGAAATGAGGTATTTTCCAAGAACTTGCTAGTACACTCAAACCAGAATAAGCACATGAAAAGATTGATTCAGTCTTGGTACTGGATCACTGGGCCTGTGGTCTCAGGCCATTTTCCCAGAAGGGACTGTGTAGTCCAGCCTATATTTCTGTTCAGACAGGTGTACACAGTACTGCATTGCTGAACAGGGAAAGTGACCATGTTACTCATTCGGAGGGTTCGGTTAATTTTTGTTTCATCTGTTTTTGGTCCTTTGTCTCTCTTCCTGTTTCTCCTGTACTTAATAACTTGACATACTCAGAAAGTAGATCACAACAGCAGCACTTCAAACAAACAATGTTTGTAATGTAAATGTATAAAAAGTATTTTTGGCCCTTTTGTTTCACATTTTTTTCCACATTATTTATTGCTAAGAAATCTATTTGGAAAGATGCAAAATACTCTAGAACCTTCACTGTTTGCTGCAAGTCTCTGGGTACAGTAGAATCTGGTTTAGCCAGGGGCAGGGACACATCTGCAAATGAGCAGTTTTAAAATGCTGTTGCCTGACCTCCATAAGGCATAAGTGTGATTGGAGAAGTGTCTTAACTCCTTTACTTAGCATGGGACTGATGAAGAAACATTGTGGCTTTTTTCAAGGATTATGGACAGACACAGCTTTGAAAGAAGTTGTACTCAGAGTTAGAGAATTTGGATTCCCTGTCTCAAGTATTTTACAGCACATCTTTGAAGCAGAATTGGATGTTAATTTGCAATGGAGATAACTGCTGCCAAGACACATTCAGGAGCAGTAGCCCTATTCCCCCTGAGCAGTGGAATAGCTTAGTGATGAGAAACTGGGCTCCTTAACTTTACTAATCACTTGACTATTGCATTCAAAGGCAAATGAGGAAAGCAAGGTAGAAATAGAGCGGAAGTGCCCAAGCTTTCTCTGCAGCCACCATGTGTAAGCTCTGGGATGTGTAGTGAGATCCTTAGGCATTCCCTGAGCCCAGAAGGGCAAGACAGAAAGGGTTCCATGGCTCCAGTGCCTCTCCCTTTTGCTGAAGCTCACATCCCAAGCATCCATAATTTATATTACTTCTTCTTGCCAGTCATATACTGTGGGATCTTGGGCAAATATAAATTTTGCTGATTCTATAGGCTCCTATTTTTTCCAGATATTGTATTTCTTATTCCTGTTTCAGTGAAGCTTCTCTGGATTTTGACCTCTGGTNTTATAAGTTTGGTCCATTTGCATACTGGGGGTTAATCTTCAAATTACAGCTTCAGGTGACAAAGTAATTTTATCCCAATTTTCCAAGTTTGCCCCCCACAATTCACTTTCGTTTACATTTCTCAGAGCCTGAGACAGTAAGGTGTCCTTGATTCCCAGGCCTACAGAGGAATTGTTTTGTCTGACCAAAATGGAGAAGGAGTAGCTAACACTCTATACGGAGTTTAGAGTTACACACTAAAGAATTGCAGGATTACAAATATAAGAAAAATATAAAAGCTAAAATCCTAAGGCATCAGTTCACATAGCTATAAAATTAGGGCAAATATATCAAGGCTTAACCACTATGTTTGAGGATCATCACAATCATATGAAAACAACTTATTTTAAAATTGCGTCACAAAAATGGCAGAGCAGGTACATCCTTTCTGAGTGTCAGAAATGTGTGTGGCTGAAGCTGTTTTTGAGTGTTCAAGTGTCTTTTGAGAATAGTTTTTATGGAAAGAAGTGCACAGTTCTATATAAGTTGCTCGCTAACGTGCTTTTGAATGAGAAAAATATGAATTAAAACCCTCCAGAGGGTGGAGTTTGAAAAGACTGAGGTTTATTGAGATAAAAGTGACTGGTTATGAAGGAAAAGGCATTTGGAGTCAATGTAAAACAGCAATATTTGCATTCCTAGCTATTTTGTTGATTTTGCCTACTTAAGGTAGTGGTAGAATAGGACCCCCCTCCCACTGCTCCCTTCCCTAAAATCAGTCAATGATGTCCTGAACAGGATCCAGTTTTTTATCTATCTGAGATCAAGTTACCCTACTTTCCCTATTTTTGTATGCAAACAATGATAAATGGAGATATCTGTCACTAAAATGACATCACTAAAATAGTGATGACACTTCTTAACTAACAACCCTGTCATTGAAACAAATGTGTAGTTTTGAGCTAACATCTTGAGCTATCACAACCTTACATCTTCATTATGTCTTCTTTTTACTAACACAATGTAGATATAAAACAACAGCAGATTAGAGGGTTAATGTACAGAACTGTGCTGATGCAAACTATTTAAAAGGCAAGATGTCAAGCACTGTCTCCAAATACAGCACACATCATCTAAAAAAAACCCAAACCAAATAACCATGACACTGAAGCAAAGTACAAGAAAAGAGAAAGTCTTTCCAACTACAAAATTACTTTCAAAATCCTCTTAACTTAGAATCTTGAATATAGCCAATCTTAAAGAAATAAATTCAATGAAAAAGCACACAACACACAATGTTCAGGGAAAATACCGGTTATTCAGAGAACATCTATCTCAATATTTCAATATTTAATTCTGAATTCATATTTGAAAAAGTGATAAAAGTTTTAAATCAAACCCAAGAAACTGGCTTAGATGTAAGCAACAACCACAAACTAAATCCTTGTTTAAAGTAAGCTAAAATATTGGTGTAACACCAGTTTCTTGTATGTATTATAAAATTTCTTGCTTTAACTGGACAAATTTTTATAACAGTGGTGATTTTCATAAGGGTGTATTTCATAAACCAGCTTTGCAAACACTTCCTGAAATATAGCCTCTGAAATACTTTTTGTACTTTTCTGTATTTGACACTGGTGACATCTTGTGGTAATTTTAGTCAAGGTAAATAACAGCTGTTGCTTTTGTCATCCTTACTCTGCAGATTTGTTTACTGCTGAATGATGGAGTCCCGCAAGAGATAAAAATGCAGTATATGGCTTCATGCTGAGGAGATAATACTAAATAAAATAAAACTAGCCTAAGTTAAGTGTCAAAAGAAATCTCACTCCAGCCCCAGAAAGGAGAAAACAAAATCAAACCAGCTGTAATTGTAACTATTCTGTACCAGAAAGTAAATGATTCCTTCTGGAAAAGACTAAACTGTTGCTGAAAAGGGCTGATTAATAAAGCTTTGAGACAGCTGGGGAAGTGTGTATGTAACTCTAGATAACAAGTACTGCAAATATCACACTCCTAAGCTTCCCCTCTCATACGTGTTCTGACTACAACAAAATGACGTGGTTATTTTGTCATTCCCAAAGCTACAGTAAAAATCCACTACTAAATAAGAACTACCAGTATTAGTATAATATAAAGAAAACAGCTGATGAATCTTGTAAAATTCTCACGTTTTATTTGCCCTTTTAAACCAAAACACCTTATCCTGGTCACTAACAAGAAAGAAAGTGTCATTATAAGGCAAGTTGTAGGCCAAATTGCCAAGTGAAATAACTTCGTAGTTGCCTAGTATGGTCATAGTGACATGGATAGTTTTATCTGCCCTTGCAGGAAATATAGTTGAGGTTTTTTAATGTTGTAATTCTCACTGGCCTTCTACAGGTTTTGTTTAAAGAGAGTGGTATATTGCAGAGCTAGGAAAGGAAACAGGCAGAAAAGATACAGCTCCCATGAATTCTGGCCAAGAATATCTGACTCTGTGAATTGCTTAATACAAGGGCAGCAAATGTGGTTATGAGAAGGGTTTGTAAGAGTCCCACATATGCCTTATACTTAGCAATGAGCTGTAATGCCTGCAATATGAATGCAGTCTTGGATTTCAGTTAGGTGCTAAAACTTTAATGAGGAGGACACTGGAAACTCCCCTTCCAAGGCACAGCCCAAGCAGCCACGGCAGAACCAATGCAAGTGATCAGTTTTTGGAGGAAACCAGCAGTCTGCACTGGTACAAGTAGCATCAAAACATCAAGCAAAGCATTGGTGCAACCAGGGCTGAAATTCTATAGCCTTACTGTATTTAGGACCGTTTCCTGATAGCTTGCCCTGCTAATCTTGGCCCGATACAAGCCTCCGTACGGCTCCTCTGCCTGCTTGGCAGATTCAGCCGACCCAGTGGGTCCCACTCTGTGGCAAGTGAATCATGACAACAGAGACGAAGGAAGGAGTGACTCTGGCTGAGGTAGCAGTGTTGATTTTATTGAAGGCATCCAAAGATGTCTCACTTTGAAACTTCTGCCCAGACAGAGCAGAGAACAATTCAGCGCAACACCTTTTAAGGAGGGGTGGGGTTAGGGGATGGGTCAAGGGGTCAACCAACCAGGACACCTCAGGGGGTGACCTGACTGCTGAATGATAGTTTACACAGCCAATCTCCCCGGGATGGAGGAGGATTCCTTATGTCAGGGCCTATCATCTTGGGCTCTCTCAGAGAACATTCTCGGATATGAAAAGAGCTCCAAATGACAGTCTTGCCCTCGGAGGAGGGGAGAATAGGGTACAACCAAACACAAAGATTGCAGGGTACATTAATACAAAGTTGATTACAAAGCACACCACTACATCTTCCCATTTCTTGTTTTAATAGGAAGAGAACTGGAAATGATGTAGATGTTCTGATTCTGGGTATGAATCCCTGAACCAGTTCTGATGTGTCAGCCACTCTCTGACAGGCAGTGGATCAGCTGCTTGAGGAGATGTAATTTCCTCACCATTGTCATCTTTGTCATTGTCTTTGTCGTCTTCCTCTTCCTCTTCCTCCTCCTCCTCTTCCTCTTCTCCTTCCTCTTCTCCTTCCTCTTCTCCTCCTTCTCCTTCTCCTTCTCCTTCTCCTTCTCCTTCTCCTTCTCCTTCTCCTTCTCCTTCTCCTTCTCCTTCTCCTTCTCCTTCTCCTTCTCCTTCTCCTTCTCCTTCTCCTTCTCCTTCTCCTTCTCCTTCTCCTTCTCCTTCTCCTTCTCCTTCTCCTTCTCCTTCTCCTTCTCCTTCTCCTTCTCCTTCTCCTTCTCCTTCTCCTTCTCCTTCTCCTTCTCCTTCTCCTTCTCCTTCTCCTTCTCCTTCTCCTTCTCCTTCTCCTTCTCCTTCTCCTTCTCCTTCTCCTTCTCCTTCTCCTTCTCCTTCTCCTTCTCCTTCTCCTTCTCCTTCTCCTTCTCCTTCTCCTTCTCCTTCTCCTTCTCCTTCTCCTTCTCCTTCTCCTTCTCCTTCTCCTTCTCCTTCTCCTTCTCCTTCTCCTTCTCCTTCTCCTTCTCCTTCTCCTTCTCCTTCTCCTTCTCCTTCTCCTTCTCCTTCTCCTTCTCCTTCTCCTTCTCCTTCTCCTTCTCCTTCTCCTTCTCCTTCTCCTTCTCCTTCTCCTTCTCCTTCTCCTTCTCCTTCTCCTTCTCCTTCTCCTTCTCCTTCTCCTTCTCCTTCTCCTTCTCCTTCTCCTTCTCCTTCTCCTTCTCCTTCTCCTTCTCCTTCTCCTTCTCCTTCTCCTTCTCCTTCTCCTTCTCCTTCTCCTTCTCCTTCTCCTTCTCCTTCTCCTTCTCCACTATAACTTGATTGACTTGGGGGGAGGTAGTGGTGCATAAAATTAAATTGTACATAATACATTTGATCAACCCAAATGCAAATAAAATGATAAAAATTATAAACAAAATCAGTAAACCATTTTCGAGAAGTGATCCAGCCCAGCCTGAGAGTCCCCAGATCTTAAACAGTCCACTCAGCCAGTCTTCGGTCTCTTTCTTGATTTCGCTGACCATACCTCAGATTTTGTCAATGATGTGGTGAATGTTCCTGGCTCTAGATGTCAAATTGAGGCAACACAAGTTTTAAAACTGTTCACAATGATGGTTGTGGAGCAGCAGGAGGTAATCGATGGCAGCCCGATTTTGCAAAGTCACTTGCCTTGTTATTTCCTTGTTTGAGAGGAGGTTGGCCAAGGCGTTGGAGGTCAAATTTGCCTGTTTAGCCATCCTAGGTGTGCCAATTCATCTAGAGACTTGGCCACTGACATCCCGGGTAGGAAAACGGTGATTGCCATTGCTTTTGGCCTGGACCAGTGGATAATTTCAGAATCACAATTTGAATTTAAATTCCTCAGGTCTCTCTTTTGAATGGCCAATTGTCTTTTGTTANGGCCAATTGTCTTTTGTTATTTTCGGCTTGCCAATCCATCAAATGTGGTTTTTTGGGTGTAAACCGTCCAAACCGGCCAAGAGTATAAGGACCTCCTAACAGGCAAGAGGGAATGCCTGCCCATGCTTGGACACCACAAATCAAAAACACTCCTTTGGGCAGACCAAGAGGTTTATACTTGAGGGTGGAAGCCATCTTCACATGGGCTATCCTGTCGCACCACATTCTGGTAGTATAAACACTTTTGGTCTGGAGAACTGAATGGAATAATTTTGCTTCTCTTTTCGGGGATGTAAAAATAAACTGAACACAAAAAGATGCTTTGGAGGACCCCAGGATTTCTAGTTCCTGAGGCTCTTAGGGCAATTGAGAGAGTTGAGGGATCCAGTCCCTCCACAAAATGAATGGGTTAATGACTGGGTAGGCAACTCCATGCTCAATAAATGAATGGATTTTGTGGCTAGGGGGTTTTGCAGTATTAAAGTCATTCATGACCTTACTGAAAGAAGCTGGGAATTCCTTGAGATTGAATGGGATCCCCACAAGGCAAGTGGACATTGGGTCGGTGACATACATTGAGGAGAGGGAAATGTGGTCTTGCCCCCTTGACTTGGCTAGGGTGTCCCATACATTTGTCTTGGGTTGTGGAACGATTTATCCACCAGCCAGCGAGACAGCACTGGTGAGCAGAAACAACCACAGGACACTTGTGATGCCAGGGGACACCATTTCAGGCAGGCCAGATCCAGGAGGGAAACTGAGAAAAACTTGAAACAACACTGATACTAGTATTAAAACTGAGCAGGTAGGAGAAAGGGGAAAAGGGGATTCTTCTTGCTTGTGCCTCTTACGCTTCCTCCTCCAAGCTGCAACGGACACTTGGGAAACCTTTGCCTTTCCCTCTGCAGCTCTGTGGACATAGGACCTCACCCACTTCGAGGAGATCCATCACAGGCCAGTGGGGGTGGACATGCACGCATATCCACGACCCCATGTAACCAGGTCATGCAAGCTTTCTGTCTTCCCAGTCTCAGGGTCTCTTGCCAAGACTGGCAGCTTCACTTTGAGGGACAGCTGATCACTTCCCCTGAAATGCCTAACGATTGGTGGGTTCAAATTTTCATATGAGCAAATTAGAAAATTTAAAGTGAACAGTGCTTTGGCCAATAGGACAGAGGGTGTTTTGACTTTAAGGACCTGCTGTTGTTGGTCAAGGACTCTCTTCACTTCTCTGTGAGTCCAGTCTGACCAGCTGGGGAAGGGGGGATGCCCTTTTTATGTCCCACACCCCATTGTTGCAGGAAGCTGCAGAATTCACTTGGTCGATACACGGGTCTGTTGTCAGTCTAAATGGTCATTGGAATGCCCAAAAAGGAGAAAGCCTGAATCAGGTGTTTGACGGCATCCCCAGATATTTCCCCGTGTGGGCAGAAGCATAGACAGCACGGGAAAAGGTGTCCACTGAGATGTGCACATATTTTGGTCTTCCAAAAGACGGGACATGTGTCACATCTGTCTGCCACACCTCACAGCTGTTAGGNTAGACACGTAGAGAAAACTTTGCTGAAAATTAAGCTCCATTTTCTCAAGTTACTCCAAGTGCATATGGAAAACCTTGGTCACCATCCTCTCTGTAACTGCTTCTTTCTTCTTTGCAGGCTGTCATTATGTTTTTGTTTCCCTGTCTCCCCCAGTATAAAAATGACCAATTCCTTCTTCTTTTTCTTATGCTAGCCATTTTTCTGGTCTCACAAATTTGCCTTGATTGATCACTTCTGGGAGATCTCACAAGTCAGTTTTGACTTGGAAAGATCCTTAAACTCAGCAGTGGGAAACGGATGTTGCTAAGGTGGAGAGATCACCTCCAATAGCTGAGTTGGCTGCAGTTGTCAGAGTCTTTTAAAGGTTCTCAGAACCATTTAATCTGGTAACAGATTCAGCATATGTGGCAGGAGTTGTGTCCAGAGCAGAACAAGGGATCCTGCAGCAGGTGTTCAAGCACTGCTTTTGTAATTTGGCCTGATTTCAATCCAATTGGTACATGGATGCACTCAAAGTCACATCTGGCCAATTCTCTGATTTGGATTCTGGCCTTCTGAATCAGACCAGCCACCAGCTCCTGTGGCCTTGTCATCCTTTTGGACCTCTGGTGGCTAAGGAAAACCCACTCTATAATTAAGAGAGGATCTCCTCAGCCCTGGTCCTTCTTTGATTTTGCCTCTGAGTCCCATTGAAAAATGACCCTGTGGAGGTGTGGCAGTTTTCACATTAAAATGAATTTGAAGGGCATGTCAGGCTTACATCTATTCACCTGCCTGTTGGACATTGTGACCTGAATTTTTACAAGTGCTTTTTGTGCCTCTGGAGTGAGAGCCCTCGGAGAACTCAAATCCTCTCCCCCTTTCAGTAAATCAAAAAGAGGGGCTAGGTCTTCAGTGGTCAAACCCGGCCAAGGTCTCACCCAGTTCAATGCTCCACACAGTTGATGGACATCTGCGAGGGTCTTAATTTTTGTCTTAATTGCCAATTTTTGAGACACAATTGTCCGCATTCCAATTTCGAGACCCAAGTATCACCAAGGAGACATCTTCTGAATCTTTTTGTCCTGCAGTTCAAACCCTGCAATAACCAATGCATTGGTTGTGAGGTCAAGTGCATGGATCAACACATCTTCCTTGGGGGCACACACAAGGGCATCATCCATGTAGTGATGGATGATGGCTTTTTCCACAGCACAGACTGGGGACAGGCAATGAATAGACGTACATCATTGGCAGATGACCAGGCTGTTTCTCATACCCTGCGGGAAGACTTTCCAAAGGTATCTCTTCCTTGAGGCCTCTCAGTTGATGGTGAGAAGCAAGAACGTGAAACCCGGGGCATCATCAGGGTGCAGAGGGATTTGAAAGAAACAGTCCTTGATGTCAATGACTGTCAATTTCCAGTCTCAGCGGAGCATTGCTGGGGATGGCATCCCAGGCTGGAGAGAACCCATACCTTCGATGACATTATTAATTTCCC
>VZTB01007092.1:155-11910 GCA_013397245.1 Thryothorus ludovicianus
ACAGTGCCCTCCCCTGCCCCTCCAGCCCTGCCCTGGGGCTGCTGCCCCTGCCCCCAGAGTGAGGAGAGTCAGACCCCTGAGTGGGAGGAAGAGACTTTATTAAATTAATGTTGAGGCAGTGGACACATCCAGCATGGCTCAGCCCCCAGTGTCAGCGGGTTGAGGCTGGGGACCCTGGGGTGATGTAGCCCCCAAAATGCTGAGTCCCAGGGTGCAGTTTGAGAGGGTCCCTAGCCTCCAGCTTGGTGTCCTGGGGCAAATACTGGGGGAGTTGGAGGGAGAAGACTGTAGGGAATGGGGAAACACAGAACTTAAATTAAATAGAGCCATGGCAACCCGCCCAAGAGGAAGCTCAAAATGAAGCAGGGGTCCCAGAGCAAGCATGCGAATTTGGGTGGGCTGTGGGGTGGAATGGAACTTGGTGGTTCTTCACTCTGAAAAGGGGTGCAAAAAAATCCACACAAACATGTTAAAAATCATAAGGAGATGGGGAAGCATTAGGACAGGGATGGGACAAGTGTGGGTACTGGGTTTTGGTAGGAAGGGCTCTACCAGAAGGTTCCCCCTGCCTGTTGTCACTCATCTCCTGAGGACCAGGGCTCCTGCTCAGCTCTCAGCCAACTGGCTGCTGGCTGCTCAGCTGTGAGGCAGAGGATGTCCCCCTCCAGAGCAGGGGACACGGGGCTGGGCTCGGCTCCACCGTGCTTCCCCCTCAGGGTGCCATCCCCCAGCTTGGTGGCGGTGCCATCTCCAGGGGTGGGGGTCTGTGGTGGCATCGCCACTGAGGGGTCTGCGGTCTCTGTGGGGAGCTCCTGTGCTGGTGCTGTGCTGGTGATGCCGTTCAGCACCTCCTCAGTGAATTCAGCCAGGTCTTCCAAACTGGCCTCCCTGTGAAGCCCGTTCTCAGCCCGGGCTCCCTTCATCTCTGGGACCACATCTGGTGCCTCCTGCACTGTTGGCTCTTCCTCACTGGATGAGGCAGGTGAGGAGTCTTCCTCTGCACCCTGGGAGAGCTCTGTCCTTCCAGGACCCTGCTCCCCACCCTCTGCCACCCTCACCCCCATCAGCTCCTGGTTGAATTCCAGGGCCTGCTCAACGATTTCTAAAATATCTGAGTCTTTCATGATATCCACTGGCACCTCTGCAGAGAGATCAGCTGTGTCAGGGATATCTGGAATCATTTCTGGAAAACCTCCCTGCTCCAGTGCAGAGCCCGGCTGAGCTGAGTTGACCTCGGGTGGCTCATCGTTCCTGGGTGAAGGAGGGCTGTCACTGTCGAGTGCTTCCCCCTCCATGGGTGCTTGCTCTTCCAACATCTGCTCTGCTTCATCAGGCACTGCCTGGGCCTGGAGCTCTGCTGGAGGGGTGGCCTTGGCCGTGTCATGGAGAACCATGTTGGGCTCATCCTCATCCGCCCTCTCCTCCTCCTGCCCTGCCAACCCCAGGCTGCAGCCTGGGAGGGTTGTTGCTCCACTGGCATCCCTCTCTAACTCAGTTGTGTTGTGGAGCTCCTCATCTGATTCAGCAGCCAAACCTTCCAAATGCTCTGGTCCCTCCCATGCTCCTGTGCCTGTGGCACCCTGGGCTGGCTCATTGGTACCTCCTGCTAATGGTCCCAGGGCCCCAAGACAGCTGGGATCCACTTCAGGCACAGCTGGGCCTTCCTCCAGCTCAGCTGTGTTGTCCTCATCCTTTGGCATGTCAGGTTCTTCAGTGGGAATCTCCGTATCTTCGTCTGCTTCTGCACCAAGCACCTCGAGGTGTGCTTTGCCCTCTGGCACTGGAGATGCTTCTCCAGGAGCCCCCAGATCATCTTGGCTGCCTTCTGTTGCTTCAACTTTAATTTCTTCGAAGTCCTCAGAGATTTCAGCTTCCTCCAAGCTGGACACCTCTTGGCTGGGAGCAGAGACCATGAAATAACCTTCCTCCTCCTCAGCGCTCTCTGCCACAGCAGCCACCTCTGCCCCTGCCTCCTCTTCAGGGCTCTCTGGCATGGTGGGAGCTGGCGGCTCCTCTCTCCCTTCCAGCCACTCTTCACCCTCCTGAGCTGTGTCAGACACAGGCTCTGTTCCCATGGTCTCCTCGCTCTCCGGAGGGTTTGGGCTGGGTGTGTCCACAGCCAGCATCTCCCCGTCATAGAGGTGCAAGGGTGTGCTGTCTGGCAGTGTCTCCTCCAGCTCCACCCTCCTGCTGGTGCCCAGTGTGGGCTCTGTGTCTCCAGGGTCCTCCTCCAATGCCCACTTGTCACTCTCTGGGCTGTCATCTGGCGCCTGCTGCAGTGCCACGAGCTCTGAGCTCTCTGCCTTCTCCAGCTCTGAGCTGAGCCCGTCACCAGGATCCTCCTCCTGCACCTCCCACAGCTCCTCTGGAGCCTCGGACAGCTCCTGTCTGTCCCCTTGCTCAGGGGCACCTGGAAGGGCTGGGTCAGGCTCTGCCACAGTGCCCTGCTGCTCCTGCCTTGCCAGCTCAGTCTCTGGCAGTGGCTGCTGCTGGCTCATCTCCTGCCTCTTGGCATCTTCTTCATCTTCCTGGGCTTCCTCCAGCTCTGCTGGCAATGTGCCATCTCTCTCCTCGCTTCTCAGCCTTCCTGCACTGCTCAGGGTGTCATCTACCCAGGCTGGCTCTTCTGGCCCCAAAACTCCCTCAGTGTCCTCTGCTGTCACCTCCCAGTCCTCTGGATAGAACTCTTGGCCATGGCCATCATTTCCCACACCCTGGGGCTCCTCTCCTGATTCCAGCTCCTCCTGTTCCCCCTCTTCTTCCACAGAGCCACTTTCCTGCAGGTCCTCAGGCTCCTCTGGGGCTCTGCTCTCCCACTCCAGGGTGTCACCTCCCACAGCCTCTCCTGCCCCTGGATCCTCTCTTGCCCCAGGATGCTCTCCTGCCCTGAGATCCTCTCTTGCCTCAGAGCCTTCTCCTGCCCCAGGATGCTCTCCTGCCCTGAGATCCTCCCCTGCTCCTGGATCCTCTCCTGCCCCTGAATCCTCTCCTTCCCCAGGATGCTCTCCTGCCCTGAGATCCTCTCCTGCTCCTGGATCCTCTCCTGCCCCAGGATGCTCTCCTGCTCTGAGATCCTCTCCTGCCTCAGGGCCTTCTCCTGCCCCATGGTCCTCTGCTGTGGGATCCTCTCCTTCCTCAGGGTCCTGTTCTACTTCATGATCCTCTCCTCCCAGCATCTCCCTGCTGGCCTCTCCCTTTTCTCCCTCACCATCTTTTACTCTGCCTGTGTCCTCCCCTCCCACAGCATCTTCTTCAGCTCCTAACAAAGCCTCCTCTGCTGGGACAGCCTCATGGACACTCGAGGATTTTTCCTCTGGGCAAAGCTCCTGTCCCTTTTCCTTTTCTGCAGCCAGATCCATCTCACACATGGGCATTTTCTGCTGCTCAGACCTTTCCTGCTCTGCATCAACAAAGTCCTCTTCCAGGTGACCTTCTGTGGGCAAAACCAGGTGGCTTTCTGCAAGGACAGCATGAGCAGCTTCCAGTTCTCTGTGCAGACACTCCTCTTCTTGCACATCTGCTCCTTCTTCCTGGAAATCTCCATTCTCCTCGCAGGGGCTGCGGGCTCCCCTCTCCTCCTCCTCATCCTCTGAGGGGTGTGATGGCTCTGTGCTTGGGGTCTCTGCCCTGTCCTCTTGTTCTGGCTTTTCCCAGCTGGTCACTGTCTGTCCAGGGAGATCCCTGTCCTCTTCTTGGGCTTCCACTTCTGGGTCCCTTGGGCTCAGCATAGCAGGTACCTCCTCCTCCTCCCACACTCCCACTGTATCCCGGCTCCCTGAGGCACTCAAGGAAGTGTCTCTGTTCTGCAGGATGCTGCTCTCCACACCCAGTCCCTGAAGCATGACCTCCCCAACCCTCTCCTCTGCCTCAGGGCTCTCACCATCCTCAGAGCCCTCAGAGGGGTCCTGCTCTTCCCCAAGCCCCTCTGACACAGCCTCTCCACAAGCCTCTGTGGGGAAAATGGGGCTGGGGACACAGGCATCCCGGGGGGCCCACGTGGTGCTGAGCACGGGCTCTTCTTTGAGCTGAGAATCATCTTCCATCGCCTTGAGCGCATCCTCCAGCGCCTCGCTGACCACTTGGGCCGGGTACTGCAGCCTGCGGGCGGGTGCTGCTCCCAGCGGCTGCACGCTGGCATTGGGAACGTCCCCCGTGGCTCTGGACAGAGGACACTCCGTCCCTGGGCTCATCACTGCCCTGTCTCCCCCTGGCCAGGCGGGACCCTCTCCCTCAGAGCTCTCCTGCTCTGGCGGTGAGGGACTGGGGGGCTCGGGGGAGAGAGGAGGGGCAGCTTTGCCCACCCGTGGGGGGCTGGGTGTGTGGAAGACAGGGGCTCCCGGCCCCCCTGCCCTGCCGGTGGCAGCCAGTGCCGTGGCATGGAGGGCCGAGCTGATTTTCTCGATCTCCCTGGCACTGGGGCTTTGGCTTTTGGGTGTCACGGTGTCACTTTGGAGTTTTGCTAGCTGTCCCCTCCCCTCTGCCCTGGGGAAGATGGAGGGGCTGGTGCAGTGGTCTCGGGGCAGCAGCCGCCTGGTCTCAGGGCTCGCTGGTACCAGCTTTTTGCTGCTGCTGCTGCTCACCTCCAGTTTGAGATCTGCAAAGAGTGAGGTGGAGCCGTGAGTGAGCAAGGAGCCGCCTGGCTGCCTCTTGCTGCCCCCTCTCCTATTTTTAAACAGCTCCTTCTTGGGAAGTGGGAAATTCCTCCCTCCTGAGTGCAGCGGATGCTGGTGGTCCCAGGGGATTCAGCATCAGGCCTGGACAATGCTGTGCCCAGCTGCAACCACAGTCGGGTCCTGCTGTTGGGGAAAGTGTGCAGGTGACAAGCTTTCCTTGTTTTTTATGTTTTGAGGAAAAGGGAAATGCTCAGCTTGTTACCACAGCCCGCCGTCCTGCTGGGCGGATCCGTTCCTGCCCTTCCCATCAAAGGCAGGGAATTAAAAAGCGAGGCGGAGGAGCAGATAAGCCTTATCTGGCCTGTGAGCCCCGTGCCAAGAGCCCCCGGCTGCTGTTCGCACCTTCCTATCGAGACCGGGCAACCGCTGCCAGGAAAATGCAGGAAAATGTGTCTAAATCCATCCTCGTTCCCCGAGCCCTCCCAGGGTGACGCGGTGGCAGTGCCGGGCTGGCACCGGGGGTCCCTTACCTCGCACACCATTGGCCAACCTGAATTCCCCAGCTGGCATCTGCAGGCGGGTGCTCTCTGCTTCCAGCAGCGTCCTGGAGGAGGAGAGGAGCGCCGTGGATGCTACAGGGTGGGTGCTCCAGGGTGCTGGGTGCTCTCTGAGCACCCCAGCTCACCCCGCTGGGCTGCAGCAGTGTCAGGGCAGGTAAACTGAGGCACGGAGTGCCTCACAGACGGTTGTGCTGCTCTGTCACGGCTCGGTGAGGGAATAGGCGGGCCGAAGAAGCCCCCCTTGCTCCTGTCTCCCCTCCCATCCCCCCGTGCCCGGGATTAGTGTCCGCGCAGGGTGACATCATGCTCTGCCGGGGAGGCCCCTCGCCTGGGCTAGGACAGCCCCTATTCTCATGCTAATTGTCCCCCCCAGTCCCTGGCTGGCGGCCTTTGTGTGGGGCCATCTGGAAGGGCTGCAGAAGGGGCACAGGGCTACCCCTACGGAGACCTCCCTTGTGCCCGAGACCCCTCCTGTGCCAAGCCCCACCTGCACCTGCCGCGGTGCCAGGCTCGGCCCCAGATCCCTGCGCACCCTGTGCCGGGCCGGCGGCCGCTCCCCAGCTCCGTTCCCATCGGGAATCTCACCTGTAGGTCGCCACTTCCAGGCTGAGGGACATCTTCAGGTGCATGAGCTGCTGCCTGTCCTCCAGCACCCGAGCGATCTGCACCCGCAGGCTCTGCTGCTCCTGCTCCAGGGCCTCCATCGCCAACTGCGGGTAGCACAGAGGGGTCAGGGGCACCCCAGCCCTGCCCGAGCCCTGCCGGTCCCTGCAGACCTGGGACCGGGCAGGTGGCTCAGCTCATCCCCTCAGGATGCTGAGGGACAGGAGCCTGGCTGCTCATTTTAGCTGAGGATGGCTGGGGGCTGAGGATGGGGCAAGGAGATGAGCAAGGCTGAAAGGTGATGGGGAAACGGCTGCTGGAAAAGGGAGGAAAGGCTGGGGTGATTCAGGGCTGCAGGACACCAGCGTGGGAAGGAAACAACTTTCAGGCGAGTGGCCGAGACCGCGGCATCCCCTGCCCCAGGACACCCGAGGCTGGTCCCAGCACTTGTAACAAAGGGAGACCCTTCTCCGGGCAGTGTTCAGGCCATTCCCGGTATTTCCAGCCCACCCCGCCTCCACCTCCCTCTGCTGAATCACTTTTGCAGCTGTTGAATCGCAGCTGCAGCAAAGTCGGTCGGAGTTTATCCTGCCCACCCCCCCGCCGGTGCCTGCACCCCGCACCCGAGGTAGCGACAGGGGCTGTGCTTATCCCGGGACCCCGACCCTGGAGACCGGCAGGACATGGAGCAATGGTCCCGGGCAGGGTGCTGGGGGAGGACCTGGTGCCTGGGTGCTGCTCCCCTGCAGCAGGGTTGCCCTGGGTCTCCGTTGATCTGGGGACGGAGATGTCCCCAAGTCGCTTTGCTCTTCCTCCCACCCTCCCCAGCTTCATCTGCAGCTCATCCAGGGCCACCCCTTCCATCCCTTCCCTGGTGTTAGTTCCCTCTGTCTTGCCTCCTCCCATCCATTCCTCCCATCCCTTTGCTCGTGTACCCTGGGTACCCACCCAGGCACCCAAAGCCCCCTGCTCTCTCCCCCTCCCCAGGGACCCAGCTCCTTCCTGCTGCCTTCACTCGCCTGGAACTTTTCTGCCTCCCCGCGCTGCTCCTGCCACTGCTGGGCCAGGCTCTCCTCCAGCATCTCTTTCCGAGCTTTGAGCCCTGCCAGGTCCTTCTCCAGGTGCTGCAGCTGCAGCTGGCTCTGCTGGTTGTCCTCCACCGCCTTCCACAGGTTCTCCTTGGCCTGGCAGAGGGAACCCTCCAGCTGTGACACCTCTGTCATGTAGGTCTCCACCGCTCCTTTCCAGATCTCCGAGAGTCTCTTGGAGTAGTCCTCCACCTCCACTGGCTGGAAAGCCGCTGGTGCACAGCGGAAGCTCTCCAGGCTGTGGGAGAAACTCGCGATCTCTTGGTCCAGCCCTGCTTTCTCCTCCTCGTGCATCTCCAGCAAGGCTTCCACCTCCTTCTCCAGCTGCACAGTTTTCTCCTTCAGCCAGATCTGCGCTCTCCTCTCCTCCTCCAGCTCCTTCCTGCTCAAGGATAGCTGCTTCTTAGCTTCTTCTCGGGCTGCCTGCTCCTTCTGGCACCTGCTTTTCACCTGCTGGACCTCCTCGTAGAGGTTGTCCCTGGCCAGCTCGGCCGTGCACTTCTCCCTGAAGGCGTGATCCAGGGCATCCCGCAGGGCTCGCAGCTCCTCCTCGTACTTAACCCGCCACGAGTCCCCAGTCGAGGTGCTCTTGGTGCTCTGGATTTCAGCTCGCAGCACCTCGTTCTCCTCCTCCAGGAACTTCACGCGGGCCAGGTACGCCTCCAGCCGCTTGTTGAGGTCCCACATCTGCAGCGATTCCTCTCCCAGGGCTCTCGCCCCTGCGAAACTTTCCGTGCTCAGCATCGGCGCTGCCGGAGGATGCCGGGGCTCTGGAGCCGGCACTGCCAGAGGAAGACGCCGGGGGAGGAGGATGCCGGGGAGAATGCCGAGGCAGAGCGGGAAGGCGGGGAGGGAAGCGAGCGGCTGGGAGCAGAGGGGAGCGCAGCTATTCATACTCTGCGATGGCGAGTGGGAGGCCCCCGAGACCCGGACGAGCAACCGAGTTTAACCCTTGCACAGCCGGGCCGACTCCAGCCCACGTGGGCTCGACGCTGAGCTCTGATTTCCCAGTCCTGTGGAAGAGCAAGGTGTTCCGTCCCACTTCGGAAGGGTGACTTGAGGGCTTGGATCCTCTCCCGGCGTGGCTCGGCTGGAAATGCCCTCCCTAAAGCATGAGGGCCATGCCAGGGAGCTGGAGGGCTGCCGTGGGGCTCGGCGTGGAGCTTGGGAGATGTCCAAGGGCAGTTGGCAGATGCCCATCCTGAGGGCTTGGCTGCGGCATCCCTCGGTGGTGGCTTGTCAGCCCCGTGCTGCTCCAAAACCTCGAGGCAAGGGAGCCCCAAAGGAGTCCACAGAGGATCTCACAGCCCTGGGGAGGCCATGGCTGCACCGAGGACGTCGGTGCCTCTCGGTTCCCGGGGCCGTTTTGGGCTCAGCACAAACCACGGCAGGTTCGGTGCCCTGGATCCATCCCTACGGAAATCCCTCCGCAGAGGGAAAAGTGCGAGGAGCTCAGCGCGTCATCCCAGCCAGAGCCTCCTTGGGGCGCTGCATCCAGCTGTGTCCAGCTGCAATCTTCCCTCTTTCCAGATGTCCGTGGCGGGATGTGCTGAGCGGAGCCGGGAGCCCAACGGGAGCTGCTCCCCCGAAACTTGGCAAGCGTCGGCTCCGCGTTTGGTTTCCGTCAGAGCTTTCACCCGCACGGTCAAGCAGTCACGGTCAAGATAGGAATCGCTTCACGGGGAGCATTTGGGGATTAGGATTTTTGATTTTCACTTTTTATTTACCCCAGATGACTTATCTGGGGGAAGGGAAGTGCGCTGGCAAGGGGCGGAGATTTAAAAATTCGTACTTGGGAGGCTTCTGTGAACAAAAGGAGTAGGAAAACGTCACTTGGGGAGATTTGTTACCAGCGTTTTCTCCCGGGAGACAGTGTTTTTTCCCACGGAAGGGTCCCTGCTATGTCCTCACCAGGCCAAGGAGGACAGGAATGTTTCCTCCCGAGCTGTCCCTCTAGGCGAGCGCTTCTGGAAAGAAAAGCAACAGTCCCCTCTGCTGGCAAAGGCCACCCAGAACCGTCCCCGAGCTCCTTCCAGCCTCGCACCATGGTGAGAGGTGGTGGGGGTCTCATGCCCCCCATATAGGAAAGCAGCAACAGCGGGGATCCCAGCACCCCCAGGAGGGACGGAGTTTTCCCCTGGTGCCTGGATGGTGGGACAGCGTGGGGGATGAGCCGGCTCGGGGATCCCCAAAGGCATCATCTTTCTGGCTCATCTCCGGCCAGACATCCTGTCTGGCTCCTTGGCCCGGCTCTGGTTTGCCTCTCACAGCCAAGATTGAAATGCCATTAGGGAGCCCAGGGAGTGCTGAGGTTGAATAATTGATCTGGTGTCCCCAGTACTCTGGACAGTGGGGTGATGAAGGCCTGCTGCATGTCTTTATCCTTCTCCTCCTTATTTCCATAACACATCTGCTCCAAAGCTGGCCTTCCCTGCTGCCTGGCTGCTCCCACTTTTCCTCCTTTCCACCTCCTCTTGAATGCCCCTTAAACACGAGGTGCCCTCAAAACTGGTGGCTGCTGCAAAAAGACCTCCAGTTCTCATGGCTACACTGAAAGGTGCCCTGGAGTGAACATTTCCTTCCTCCCTGGCCTTGTCTCACTCTTCCTCCTCCTGCCTTTTGGGGTTCCCCATTGGGCCTGGTCCCCTCTCTCTCAGCCAGCAGCAGGGCTCAACAGGATTGTCCAAATCCTGCATCCCAGGGAGGATTCAGGATCCTCGGGGGTGTTGAGGAGTCCCAATATTTCCCAGAGTGGGAGATCCTGGGGGAAGACCTGGGGGTACCCTGGAGTGCACATGTCTGTGCATCCCTTCTGTCTGTGGTGTGCTCAGGGTTGTGAGTGGCTTAGGATGGGGACATCTGTGTTCCTGGGGGATGACTGGGGTCAGGGGGCTCTCAGGAGGGGGTTGTCCATGTCCCTGGAGATTGCTTGAGTTCAGGATGTCCTAGGATGTGGATATCTGTGTCACTGGGGGATGTCACCTAGGATGGGGATGCCAGTGTCACTTGGTGACTCTCAGGATCGGGGGGCTCTAAGATGAGGGAGATGTCTGGATCTCCGGGGAATGCTTGGGGTCAGAACCCCCTGGGAAAGGGATGTCTCTGCCCCCTGTCCCTGTAGGGCATTCAGGGTGGCCATTCAGCAGTGGCAGAGGTTTGTGGGGGTGACAATTTGAGGGTGTCCCTGCCCTGTAGCACCAGGGTGGGAGCTGGCACGTGCTTGGCACAGGGTGCATGGCATGGGCTGGGACGTGACTTTGAGCAGGGCTGGAGGAGGAGGAGGAGGAAGCACAGCTGGGCACTGGGCCCCTTCCAGCCTGAACACAGCTGGGGCTGGGGGGCTGTGGTGGTTGGGGGTCCCTGTGGGACCAGACCCCTTTCCATGCCCTTGGCTGCTAGGGCTGGGCTAACGGGAAGGGCTGAACCCCAGCATCTCGGGAGCTGCAGGCAGGGCTGGAGATTCTCTGCTGTCTAACAGGGATTGTGTCCTGCTCCTGCCTCACTTCTCTCCCTTCTCTCCTGCCCCTTCCAGGAGCTGGATGTCCCAAGGACTTTTCCCAGTCGATGCCAACAGCCAGGAAGGACCAGGAGCTGCCCTGGGAAGGAGCTGGCAGAACAGCAGCCCTGGAAAGCTTCCTCTGAGCCAGCAAGGAAACCCCAAGCTTGCCGGAACATTTGTTCCTAATTAGGATGGGGGACGCTCCTTGCTGAGCAGGCACTTCGCCGTTCCCCCAGCCGCGAGCTCTTTCCCACAAAGTGCATTTTTTTTGCATGGATTTCCCATCCCGGTGCAGGATGTGACCTCATGGGTTGGGTTGCGGGGGGCAGAGGCTGGGGCAGCCCTGGGGTTTCACCTCTGCAGGTCTCAGTGCCCGTCCAGGGCAGAGCAGCGCGGTGTGTGTGTCCCACCAGCCGAGCGTCACTGGACACTCGCCCCCCCGCACCGCTCTGCTACCGAGACCGACTCTGCCGCCTGCAATTATTTCCCAGGGCGACAAATGATTAATTCTGCTCAGGAGCTGCGGCTTTCTGCAAACTCACCCGAGCAATTCCCTGGCAGGCTGCGCGCCGCCCCCCCGGGCAGGGAATGCTCCGTGCCAGGGAAAGTTTGAGCGAGATCTGGTTAAAAAAATCCCTGATGCCAGCTCCTGGGTGCTGCCCTTCTGCCGAGGGGCTTGAGTCTGCAAATGAGGTGTCCTAGCTGCCCCCCAGACCCCACTGGGTGCCCAGGTTCCCCCACACATTCCTCCAT
Source organism: Thryothorus ludovicianus (assembly GCA_013397245.1). Classification (NCBI taxonomy): domain Eukaryota; kingdom Metazoa; phylum Chordata; class Aves; order Passeriformes; family Certhiidae; genus Thryothorus; species Thryothorus ludovicianus. The sequence goes on from VZTB01007092.1 coordinate 11,272, forward strand.
GAACAAGCATTCCAGCCGAAAGATGCTTAAATTATCCTAGCCCTGACGCAGATGCAGGTGGGTAAACTGAGGCACGGCATCTCTCTGCCGGACCAAACTTGGCTGAGAGTTCTGTGCTGGGAGGTCGGGTCTGGCTGCTCCCACCACTCTTTCGGGGCTGGCAAACCCGAAAGGTTCCTTCAACCCTCGGATGGTGCCTCCACCCACCTCGGCTTCGCAGCAAAAGGGCTTTTGCATGACAAAGCCTCTGCTGGCCCCCGGGACCCCCGCCCGTGGCCCCGTCCCCGTCCAACTGAAGCTGCCAAATACGAGGAATAACCATTCCAAGGGCATTCCCATGCCGTGAAGGGGTCTGTGGTGGGGGAGAACCCCCCCCCCTCGTTTTCTGTCGGGGTTCAGGGCAGCCAGCTCCAGCTGCTCCCCCATTTCTGCTGCATTGGGTTAACACCGTGCCCGGCCCGAGCATCCTCCTCTCGTGCGGGGTTTGCCAGCTGCCAGGAGGGAGGGACGGGGAGGGACGAGAAGCCTGCCAACACGGTAATATCTTTTTTTTTTTTTTTTTTTATTTAGGGGAGGGAAAAAATAAAAAAGGGGGGGGGAAAGGGGAGGGGGGAAAAAAAAAAAAAAAAAAAGAAGAGG